>CADEHL010001486.1:285974-561649 GCA_902827135.1 Harpagifer antarcticus | reverse complement strand
AGCTTAGCACTTTTGTTGTTATTCGTCTTCTTTACTTGTGAAGCGCTTTGAGCACCAGCGCTATATAACTAACATGTAGTATTATTATAACATACTAGTTTGGATGTCTTCTCGTGGATCATGACCATCTTCAGCTTCCTGAAGTGAAGGTAGTTCATGATGGCGCTCAGAATAGTCAGGGTCCTCTGCTTCTCTGGGAGAGAAAGCGACGCCGTGTGGGTTATCCAACAGGAAGCAGAACATTAAACTCTCGACAGTTCGAACTAAAGAAGGTTTACTTACTTGGAGCTAGGAGGTCACTCAGGGCGAAGTCGTGCACCAAGCAGATAGGAAGAAATTTACGCCTAGGAAAGGAAACAAGAACAACAGGAAGCGCTCTGCTTATTAATTAGCACCACTAGCACGTTGATGTAGAAGAGACATGAAGAAGAGGGGACACATGTTGATGTAGAAGAGACATGAAGAAGAGGGGACACATGTTGATGTAGAAGAGACATGAATAAGAGGGGACACATGTTGATGTAGAAGAGACATGAAGAAGAAGGGACACATGTTGATGTAGAAGAGACATGAAGAAGAGGGGACACATGTTGATGTAGAAGAGACATGAAGAAGAGGGGACACATGTTGATGTGGAAGAGACATGAAGAAGAGGGGACACACGTTGATGTAGAAGAGACATGAAGAAGAGGGGACACATGTTGATGTAGAAGAGACATGAAGAAGAGGGGACACACGTTGATGTAGAAGAGACATGAAGAAGAGGGGACACATGTTGATGTAGAAGAGACATGAAGAAGAGGGGACACATGTTGATGGAGAGGAGACATGGAGAAGAGGGGACACATGTTGATGTAGAAGAGACATGAAGAAGAGGGGACACATGTTGATGTAGAAGAGACATGAAGAAGAGGGGACACATGTTGATGTAGAAGAGACATGAAGAAGAGGGGACACACGTTGATGTAGAAGAGACATGGAAGGAAGAGGGGACACATGTTGATGTAGAAGAGACATGAAGAAAGAAGAGGGGACACATGTTGATGTAGAGGAGACATGGAGAAGAGGGGGACAATGTTGATGTAGAAGAGACATGAAGAAGAGGGGACACATGTTTGATGTAGAAGAGACATGAAGAAGAGGGGACACATGTTGATGTAGAAGAGACATGAAGAAGAGGGGACACATGTTGATGTAGAGGAGACATGGAGAAGAGGGGACACATGTTGATGTAGAAGAGACATGAAGAAGAGGGGACACATTTTGATGTAGAAGAGACATGAAGAAGAGGGGACACATGTTGATGTAGAAGAGACATGAAGAAGAGGGGACACATGTTGATGTAGAGGAGACATGGAGAAGAGGGGACACATTTTGATGTAGAAGAGACATGAAGAAGAGGGGACACATGTTTATGTAGAAGAGACATGAAGAAGAGGGGACACATGTTGATGTAGAAGAGACATGAAGAAGAGGGGACACATGGTGATGTAGAAGAGACATGAAGAAGAGGGGACACATGGTGATGTAGAAGAGACATGGAGAAGAGGGGACACATGTTGATGTAGAAGAGACATGGAGAAGAGGGGACACATGTTGATGTAGAAGAGACATGGAGAAGAGGGGACACATGTTGAGGTAGAAGAGACATGGAGAAGAGGGGGACACATGTTGATGTAGGAAGAGACATGGAGAAGAGGGGACACATGTTGATGTAGAAGAGACATGAAGAAGAGGGGACACATGTTGATGTAGAAGAGACATGAAGAAGAGGGGACACATGTTGATGTAGAAGAGACATGAAGAAGAGGGGACACATGTTGATGTAGAAGAGACATGGAGAAGAGGGGGACACATGTTGATGTAGAAGAGACATGAAGAAGAGGGGACACATGTTGATGTAGAAGAGCATGAAGAAGAAGGGGACACACGTTGATGTAGAAGAGACATGAAGAAGAGGGGACACACGTTGATGTAGAAGAGACATGAAGAAGAGGGGAACACATGTTGATGTAGAAGAGACATGGAGAAGAGGGGACACATGTTGATGTAGAAGAGACATGAAGAAGAGGGGACACATGTTGATGTAGAGGAGACATGAAGAAGAGGGGACACATGTTGATGTAGAGGAGACATGAAGAAGAGGGGACACATGTTGATGTAGAAGAGACATGAAGAAGAGGGGACACATGTTGATGTAGAAGAGACATGAAGAAGAGGGGACACATGTTGATGTAGAAGAGACATGGAGAAGAGGGGACACATGTTGATGTAGAAGAGACATGAAGAAGAGGGGACACATGTTGATGTAGAAGAGACATGAAGAAGAGGTGACACATGTTGATGTAGAGGAGACATGAAGAAGAGGGGACACATGTTGATGTAGAAGAGACATGAAGAAGAGGGGACACATGTTGATGTAGAAGAGACATGGAGAAGAGGGGACACATGTTGATGTAGAAGAGACATGAAGAAGAGGGGACACATGTTGATGTAGAAGAGACATGAAGAAGAGGGGACACATGTTGATGTAGAAGAGACATGGAGAAGAGGGGACACATGTTGATGTAGAAGAGACATGAAGAAGCGGGGGACACATGTTGATGTAGAAGAGACATGAAGAAGAGGGGACACATGTTGATGTAGAGGAGACATGGAGAAGAGGGGACACATGTTGATGTAGAAGAGACATGAAGAAGAGGGGACACATTTTGATGTAGAAGAGACATGAAGAAGAGGGGACACATGTTGATGTAGAAGAGACATGAAGAAGAGGGGACACATGTTGATGTAGAGGAGACATGGAGAAGAGGGGACACATTTTGATGTAGAAGAGACATGAAGAAGAGGGGACACATGTTTATGTAGAAGAGACATGAAGAAGAGGGGACACATGTTGATGTAGAAGAGACATGAAGAAGAGGGGACACATGGTGATGTAGAAGAGACATGAAGAAAGAGGGGACACATGGTGATGTAGAAGAGACATGGAGAAGAGGGGACACATGTTGATGTAGAAGAGACATGGAGAAGAGGGGACACATGTTGATGTAGAAGAGACATGGAGAAGAGGGGACACATGTTGATGTAGAAGAGACATGAAGAAGAGGGGACACATGTTGATGTAGAAGAGACATGAAGAAGAGGGGACACATGTTGATGTAGAAGAAGACATGGAGAAGAGGGGACACATGTTGATGTAGAAGAGACATGAAGAAGAGGGGACACATGTTGATGTAGAAGAGACATGAAGAAGAGGGGACACACGTTGATGTAGAAGAGACATGAAGAAGAGGGGACACACGTTGATGTAGAAGAGACATGAAGAAGAGGGGACACATGTTGATGTAGAAGAGACATGGAGAAGAGGGGACACATGTTGATGTAGAAGAGACATGAAGAAGAGGGGACACATGTTGATGTAGAGGAGACATGAAGAAGAGGGGACACATGTTGATGTAGAGGAGACATGAAGAAGAGGGGACACATGTTGATGTAGAAGAGACATGAAGAAGAGGGACACATGTTGATGTAGAAGAGACATGAAGAAGAGGGGACACATGTTGATGTAGAAGAGACATGAAGAAGAGGGGACACATGGTGATGTAGAAGAGACATGAAGAAGAGGGGACACATGTTGATGTAGAAGAGACATGAAGAAGAGGGGACACATGTTGATGTAGAAGAGACATGGAGAAGAGGGGACACATGTTGATGTAGAAGAGACATGGAGAAGAGGGGACACATGTTGATGTAGAAGAGACATGGAGAAGAGGGGACACATGTTGTATCCAGATGAGCAGCACTCACATGAGCATGAACACGCTGGTGATGGCCATAGTCGCCTCGTGGTACTGAGGATTTGGGATGTTCACCAAAAGTGGGACCTGTGACAAAAGTCATGTCAAGAAGAAGAAGAGCAGCCGACTAGAAAGACCACAACACTTAAATTGCAATTAAAAATGTTCAATGTTATTCCTTAAAACTTGTATCATCATCATCATCATCATCATCATCATGTTAAAGTCAGAGCAGTTTTTTGTCACTTGGAAGAAAGTCTAAATGTATCTGTGCTACAATGAGGTCATTCTTGCCCTCAGCACCTCTGGGTGGCAGCACTTACCATGGAGTGCAACTCGGGTCTGAAGCGGTACAGCAGGTGCAACACTCTCATGTAGAGCGTCTGGATGGACTCGGGCTGAAGGGAGAGAAGAGCAGCACGTAATTGATCCGATTGGTTACTTAGATACTAAACACTGCAGGGCTCGACATTAAGGACTGCCCGATGGCCCGATGGCCATCTCGTATTTAGCTCGGGCAATGAAGCCTCACCTGCTGGTTGCCCGATCAGCAATCTATCACGCCAGTATCACGCAGCTCGCGGGTCAGTAATGAGTGACCCGACAGTGAAACTAAACGTATCTATAACTAGTTACGGTGGTTTGAGAAGTCATTAAAATAGCTACGTGTGATATTCTAACCTGCAGTGTGTTTTGTCCGCTCACCGCTGCAGGTGATCATGCAGAGCTGCGTGTCGAGTCTCGACTCGTCAGCAGCAGCTGATCTCTCTCTCCCGTGTCCATATCGATCAGGTCAGAAGAACTCTCATGAACTAAGTTCGCATGAACCAATAGGCGCATTCACACCGCAGTACTTTTCCCACAAAGGTTCATGCGAACTTAGTTCATGAGAACTCTTTAGTTCTCATGAACTAAGTACAGATCGCGTTCACACCGGAATAAGTCCCTGGGGGAGGATTAGGCAAATGAAGCGCTTGACTTCACTTCTTCTTCTTCTGCTTTGGGTTTACTGGCAGGCTACAAACCACTTCACGGCGTATACTGCCGCCCAAAGTCCCCGGCCGGAAGTCCCCGGAGTTGGGGAAGGCTTCAGTAGAAGCTGCTGGGACTCCCAGCAGCTTCTACTGAAGCCTTCCCAGTAAATCGCCAGAACGCCGACACCTCCTCTTCTCCACCGCTCCCATGTTTTATTTTGTGTTGCCATAAGTTAGTCTCTCTGCGTTTCTGCGCTGGGCTAATGCTAATAATGCTAATGCGAGGATAATAAAATGGCGGCTTCACAAAACGTTTTGGAAGTTTTACGGGGCGTGGTTTGCAATCCGCCCAGCCAATCAGACATATAGCTCTTTTCTCACAAAGAGCCGCTCGAAAGTCCCTGCTCTCTAGCAGGGACTTTCGAGCGGCTCTCTAGTGAGAAAAGAGCTATATTTAGTACCGGCTCTTTTTGGTGTGAACGCGATAAAAGAGTTCACTGAACTAAGTTCGCATGAACCTTTGTGGGAAAAGTACCGCAGTGTGAATGCGCCTAAATAATTCATGTTGTAGTGCTAAATTTGCGATAAGATTATGTTTTACCTTAAGTTCTTAATACAACTGACACTGTTGGACTCAGTACTACTTGGACTAGAACCACAAGTACAATCAAGTGTTTCTACCGTGTACTTTTTGAGTAATACTCGGTTAAACTCCGTTGGTGCGCCGTTGAACGGAGTTTATTTTCTTAGCAGATCAAATACGGTCATTTCCCAGTCAATACAAGAATTCCCATTAATATTGTCTGTCGTAGTTTGTTTAGTATCTGCCGTGTACTGAGCTGGGTAATGTGCAGCAAGGCGGTCATTATGGATAGAATAACATCATCCCACACAGCGATAACAGTAACCGGGCAGTACCTTGGGAACCGGGATGAGATCGCTCTTACTGAAGTGTTTGGCCTCCTGTCCGGTCAACACTTCCGCTCGAAAGAAGTTAACGAGGGCATCCGCCGAATACACGGGAAACGTGAGTTCAGCCATTTCTGTAGCGGTTAGTTCCGAGAAAATACAGAACATTCAGAAACGCTTCTCCAAAGGATACAAGATTCGCGCCTGAAAACTACTTCCTCGTTGATTTCTGGAGGACGCTTCTGATTGGTCGTTCTCTATTCTTCTTCTACGGGGTTGGCCACCTAGGAATGGCCGCATTACCGCCACCTACTGGACTGGAGTGGACACACAATGCTTCAAAAGTGGGTTGAATGTTGCCCTTTATTTGTGTATGTATTTGCGATAAGTGTGCGTCTTTGCGCAATGCTGTTGGCCTTGCTGTTTGATATATATTGTGCCGCGGGCCCGCAGCACGTGACGGTGTTGTGAGCCCTCTCTTTAGATTTGTTCTGGCGCCGGATTTATATTGATTCTTTTCTTTCGCACGTCTGTCCGTCCTGGGAGAGGGATCCCTCCTCTGCTGCTCTCCCTGAGGTTTCTCCATGTTCCCTTTAAACTGTGGGTTTTCTCTGGAAGTCTTTCCTTGTACGATGTGAGGGTCTAAGGACAGAGGGTGTAAGGACACAGGGTGTAAGGACAGAGGGTCTAAGGACAGAGGGTCTGAGGACAGAGGGTCTAAGGACAGAGGGTCTGAGGACAGAGGGTCTAAGGACAGAGGGTCTAAGGATAGAGGGTCTAAGGACAGAGGGTCTGAGGACAGAGGGTCTAAGGATACAGGGTCTAAGGACAGAGGGTCTGAGGACAGAGGGTCTAAGGACAGAGGGTCTGAGGACAGAGGGTCTAAGGATACAGGGTCTAAGGACAGAGGGTCTGAGGACAGAGGGTCTAAGGATACAGGGTCTAAGGACAGAGGGTCTGAGGATACAGGGTCTAAGGACAGAGGGTCTAAGGGCAGAGGGTCTAAGGATACAGGGTCTAAGGACAGAGGGTGTAAGGACAGAGGGTCTGAGGACAGAGGGTCTAAGGATACAGGGTCTAAGGACAGAGGGTGTAAGGACAGAGGGTCTGAGGACAGAGGGTCTAAGGATACAGGGTCTGAGGACAGAGCGTCTAAGGACATAGGGTCTGAGGACAGAGGGTCTGAGGACAGAGGGTCTAAGGACAGAGGGTCTGAGGACAGAGGGTCTAAGGACAGAGGGTCTGAGGACAGAGGGTCTAAGGACAGAGGGTCTGAGGACAGAGGGTCTAAGGACATAGGGTCTGAGGACAGAGGGTCTGAGGACAGAGGGTCTAAGGACAGAGGGGTGTCGTTTTTCTCATACTGATATTCTGAGCTGTTGTATTTGCTGTAAAGTGTCTCTACTGCAGCCTATTTTTATTTTATGTCCAGCACTTTGGCTCCACCAAAAATCGTTTATAAATGTGCGATATAAATAAAACTAGATTTGATTCATATGTGTGATATATAACCCACTCTTCTTGAGTCCATATGTATAAATAGTGTATGGCATGTACACCTGTGCAATAGTAATAGTGACTAAAAGACAGTACACCATGTGGGAATGAACCCCCTGCCAAACGGACCCACGGAGACGAGAGGTGCTAATGTTCTGAAGACAAACAGACACTTTTCACATTAATATAATATTTTATTTAGAGGAACAGAACAGCATAGCGGCGTCCACATCTAAATCAGTAAATAACATCCAAAGAAGGAACTTCATCCTCAGAACAGGAAAGAGTGACGGGGAGAAGCGCTGCGGGAAGAAAACAGAACGCAATAATTAGAGACAAAAAGCCATCCGATAATACTGAGAGTTATTACGTTTCTGTACGAACTACGTGTCTGACAGCCCGTAATATATCTAAGTTAAAGATCCACTGGTTTACTAAACCCATCAAGACTTTACTCTTCTTGATAAAACACTCACGTGGTTTTACTCTCCGGTGGGCCGCACGCTCTCGAAGACGCCGGCCTCCCTCATGCCGGTGAACTCCTTGGTGGCGTCGTAATGCTTGTAGAACTCAGCGTACGCCTGTTTCCTCGGCTCGGTCACTCCGTACTGCCGGGAGACAACGAGGAGAAAAGGTTGCAGAGAGTCAGGAAAGATAAATTGTTAACATTAAACTTCAACTACTAAATTCTGTCCTCAGAGTTTCATCAATACGACGGATTAGATTCAGTGGGTTTCCTGCCGTTAGTCTGCTGAAGGGAAAGTGGGTCAAGGTGCTGATATTGTTCTTTCCATCGTGTCAATAGAGGAGGCAGTGACGTACTTTTATAAGGCTGATCCTTAAGTTAGCATCTTCCTGGTTCCCTCAATAAAAAGCCACCGGGAGTTCTCCATGTGATGTTGGGTTATTTCAGAAAATAACAAACGTTTATGATACGTACACGTTTTAGTTCAGCAGGATAATCTCCACATATTAACACTTTACGATTACTGAAGTAAGTAGCTAATGTTGGGCTATAAAGGAACTACAGCACGGTCACATGACTTCACGTCACCGCCGCTAAGCTAAAGGCGGCTAATGTTGGGCTATAAAGGAACTACAGCACGGTTACATGACTTCACGTCACCACCGCTAAGCTAAAGGAGGCTAATGTTGGGCTATAAAGGAACAACAGCACGGTCACATGACTTCACGTCACCACCGCTAAGCTAAAGGAGGCTAATGTTGGGCTATAAAGGAACTACAGCACGGTCACATGACTTCACGTCACCACCGCTAAGCTAAAGGAGGCTAATGTTGGGCTATAAAGGAACTACAGCACGGTCACATGACTTCACGTCACCACCGCTAAGCTAAAGGAGGCTAATGTTGGGCTATAAAGGAACAACAGCACGGTCACATGACTTCACATCACCACCGCTAAGCTAAAGGTGGCTAATGTTGGGCTATAAAGGAACTACAGCACGGTCACATGACTTCACGTCACCACCGCTAAGCTAAAGGAGGCTAATGTTGGGCTATAAAGGAACTACAGCACGGTCACGTGACTTCACGTCACCACCGCTAAGCTAAAGGAGGCTAATGTTGGGCTATAAAGGAACTACAGCACGGTCACATGACTTCACGTCACCACCGCTAAGCTAAAGGAGGCTAATGTTGGGCTATAAAGGAACTACGGCACGGTCACATGACTTCACGTCACCTCCGCTAAGCTAAAGGTGGCTAATGTTGGGCTATAAAGCAACTACAGCACGGTCACATGACTTCACGTCACCACCGCTAAGCTAAAGGAGGCTAATGTTGGGCTATAAAGCAACTACAGCACGGTCACGTGACTTCACGTCACCACCGCTAAGCTAAAGGAGGCTAATGTTGGGCTATAAAGGAACTACAGCACGGTCACATGACTTCACGTCACCACCGCTAAGCTAAAGGAGGCTAATGTTGGGCTATAAAGGAACTACAGCACGGTCACATGACTTCACGTCACCCGCCGCTAAGCTAAAGGAGGCTAATGTTGGGCTATAAAGGAACTACAGCACGGTCACATGACTTCACGTCACCACCGCTAAGCTAAAGGAGGCTAATGTTGGGCTATAAAGGAACTACAGCAGGGTCACATGACTTTAGGTCACCACTGCTAAGCTAAAGGTGGCTAATGTTGGGCTATAAAGGAACTACAGCACGGTCACATGACTTCACGTCAACACCGCTAAGCTAAAGGTAGCTAATGTTGGGCTATAAAGGAACTACAGCACGGTCACATGACTTCACGTCACCACCGCTAAGCTAAAGGAGGCTAATGTTGGGCTATAAAGGAACTACAGCACGGTCACATGACTTCACGTCACCGCCGCTAAGCTAAAGGAGGCTAATGTTGGGCTATAAAGGAACTACAGCACGGTCACATGACTTCACGTCACCACCGCTAAGCTAAAGGAGGCTAACGTTGGGCTATAAAGGAACTACAGCACGGTCACATGACTTCACGTCACCACCGCTAAGCTAAAGGTGGCTAATGTTGGGCTATAAAGGAACTACAGCACGGTCACATGACTTCACGTCACCACCGCTAAGCTAAAGGAGGCTAATGTTGGGCTATAAAGGAACTACAGCACGGTCACATGACTTCACGTCACCACCGCTAAGCTAAAGGAGGCTAATGTTGGGCTATAAAGGAACTCAAGCACGGTCACATGACTTCACGTCACCACCGCTAAGCTAAAGGCGGCTAATGTTGGGCTATAAAGGAACTACAGCACGGTCACATGACTTCACGTCACCACCGCTAAGCTAAAGGTGGCTAATGATGGGCTATAAAGGAACTACAGCACGGTCACATGACTTCACGTCACCTAAGCTGACTTCCGTCTCACCTTCCAGCCCACAGCAGCCAGCATGGACAGACCGAACGCGATGGGAACGTGAAACCTCAGGCGCTTTGCCAGCAAACCCCTCATCAGAGGCTTTTGCAGAGACATGATGGATCACCTGTAGAGAAAAGAAAAGGTTCTTACTCAATATGGTAATGTGTATTTCAAATAGAAAGTGTGTTTTACGCAGAGTAAAGACGCATTGGGACCATTCCTTTAATATTTGGTCAAACGTTTGGTGCACTCTGACTTTATATTTAAGGCAGATACTAAAAACAATATTTGGAAGTTTTTAAAACCTGATGATGAAATATTAGCAGATGGTCTTGACCGTGAGTTATACCCAGTTTAAAAATCTGTGCTGAGATGTGAAGAAATAAGGACACACTCATCCTGATACCGGCAGAAACATATCGAGTAATCCCAAGAACCACAGAGTAACTTTAAGTCACGAGACGGTCTGTAAACCGAAGAGTGCGAGCGTGCGACTGATAATCACACGTGCAACGACAACAAAGTGTAACTGCTGTGTTTTACACGTATGACATCATCTCCAGTGAACGCCTCGTATTTACCGTCCTCCTCACACACTCGCATCTCTAACGGCATTATTAAAAATAGACACATAAATAAAAGTGCACGGAGATCACATTGAAATAAATGGCAATGAATTTCACAGATTATGACATTTTAAAAATATACAAAGCTCCGCAAGTTGAAGAAGAAGATTCAACGTATTGTCGTTACGTAGTACAGGTACTATGTAACGAAGCGGTTTCTCTGCATTTGACCCATTCTAGTGTTAATGGATAACTCCCATCACTAGATGACATTCACCGCCCGGTGAATGTCATCTAGTGATGGGAGTTCTGGCTCCGTTCCTTTCAAAGAGCCGGTTCTTTGTAAAGGGGCGGGGTTACAGGTTAATCACCAGGATATAACGATTGACTGTATTGCCAGACCTAATGTCAAGAATCTGCATTGTAAACGTGACACAAGGTGGCGCTGTATCCATGTCCTTCATGTATACTTTGAATTGACCCTCTGGATGTGTTCAATAGAGACCAAGGGGTAGACCTAGGACCAGGTGGAGGGATTATATCTCTTGGCTGGCCTGGGAGCGCCTTGGGACCCCCCAGTCAGAGCTGGTTGATGAGGGGAAAGGAAGTTTGGGGCTCTCTGCTGGAACTGCTACCCCCCGAGACCCGACCACGGATAAGCGGAAGAAGATGGATGGATGTGTTCAGTAAATAATGTTGCCTTGCCTTGAATGAAATTCACGCAACTCTTAATATTAGATACTGTGTTTTTAAGTGGCGATGGAGATTATTAGTTGCCCCTGCTCTAAAGGATATGTCGCCTTTCCAAATGGTGCGCTTTCTCACTGCCTGGGTTTTGGTTGAAGGGCGTCCCAGTGCTGCTGGCTCATTTTCCATCCGAACAACACGTCGTCTACCCGTCCTGTACCACTGGTTAGGACTTCTCTCTCTCGCGCGTATTCGTTAAGACCCACCCCAGCTCACTCCTCGTGCTGAAACCTACCAATCAGAGTAGGGCCGGGTCTTCACAGAAAACAAAATCAAGTGGATTTCGGCAGGCAGTGAGTACGGTTGAACGATAAAAAGTACGGCTCTCACCAAGTACGACTCGGTTCCCCTCGTTCGTACCAAAGAGCCGTTCAAAAGAATCGGCTCGTTCGCGACCGACACGTCACTAAAGTCATCTAGACTCAGAGACAGTTTCATCCCTCAGGCCATAAGACTGCTACACACCTGGACTCTTTAAAGTGCATCCATCTGTTTGCATCTTAAACATTATTCATCCAATATATCAGATTCCATTTGCGTGTCTATAGACTCTTCTTGAATCTAGTTAAGGTCATTTTCCATATTCAACAATGTATTAAGAATGCCAATCTGATACTGGATTGTATTTGTGACATTACTTAGAGAACACAAAGCCAGAAGGTCAGATATCTCAACTCACCTAGAAGAAGCTTATTCGGATTAGGGCTGAACGATTAATCGATTTTAAATCGAAATCGCGATTTGTAATGATGCGATTATCAAATCGCAAAGCCTGCGATTTTATTTTACTTTTTTTTTTCTTAATTTATTTTTTATTTATTTTTTATTTTTTATTCTTGTGTGTCAGTCATCCACACCAATCAGAAGTGCTGTGCTCCACATGTACCATTGTTAATCAATCAGAAGTGGCCCATGATAGAAGGTGATAGACAGATTGATCCAATCACCTGCCAAGTGCTTCTGGAAGTGCCTGCCCTTTCCAGATGGCTTCCAATGGAGCTTTAGAAGGTTTGGTGAAACTGAGTCAGGTTAGTGACGCTCCATCACATGTTTCTATCACAGGGTGAATCTTAAACTGAAGCTTGACTTTAAAGCAACCCAACGGAAGTGTCATGTAAGTTTAGTTCTTTCACTCGTAGCTCGGGCTGCGGGGGTAGAGACGAGAGTACGTTGATACGACCTTCCTAGCCGGAGTTATGGCCGCATTTTACAATAAACCTACGTTGGGTCGCTTAAAAATAAATATCGCAATTCGAATCGCAATATTTGTCAGAAAAATCGCAATTAGATTTTTTCCCAAAATCGTGCAGCCCTAATTCGGATGCAACTCTTACTTTTGTTTAGACATTAAAAAGACACGACACATTTCCTAGAGAATATAAATATGTGTCCCTGAAGGCAGGTCGCCATCACTCACTGCTGCCAAGTCATGTCTGCACTGATCACGTGACCTCTCTCTCTGTGAGTTGCTTGATTACATGACCCCTGGTTCACACCCAGGTGTCCCACTGCACATACAATATTATTATAGGACTATGTGTTTTGTCCACAATTATTAGCAGGGAGAGCTAACAGATGTAGCATAGTGAGGGTCATTATAGATAGATTATTGTTGTTAAAGCAGCAGGGTATTCAGGTATTACAATAGGTGGAATAAAGTATACACATAAGAACAGTACACCTGTATACAGCAGAAGGTCAAAGTAACAATGTCAGAATGGCTTCCTGTGTTGGTACTATGACATGTTAACTCTTTCTCAAACATAACAAGCCAACGTTATTATTAAAATGTATTCTTGACTAATATAAAAGTCATTTTGAGTAACGAACAATCTGTTAGCATTAAGCTAATGTATAGGCATTATAAGTGATGCGGTTAGCATTTATCATTGAAAGTCGTTTAGCATTTAGCATTGAGCTAACAGCAGCACGATGAGTTAACCGGCGAACTGCTTTACAGAGCCAAACGGCAACATTTAGGAGAAATAGTAACATATAGGAGTGGTTATTCATTTGAAACAGAAACACAATATCATTTTAAATCGATGAAAACATATACGTATTAGTATTTTAAGAGATACTCACAGGTTGGACTCACGACCTTCACACACACACAGCCTATTCTGCCGGAAGAGAAGCTCTACTGGAGCCGCGGAGGGACACAATTAGTTACAGAGAAACGGAGGGGCAGGTGAGGTCATGGACGTGTGAGATGCGACGGCATTCAGGTGAATAAGTATAAGAAATATTAATCTTGTATTATTTCTAATTTGTCTACTTTCCATCACAGGAGTTACACACATATTTTTAGTTTCGTATGGCAACATAAACCGTTGCTGTAATCAAATAGGTTGCAGTTACACAGAGTGGCCACTAGAGGGAGGCAGAGCACCACTGGGGAGTGAGAACTGCACCGTGTAAATGCTTGTAACTGTCCGTTATTATTACACACGGGCTCTATTAGTAATATCAGTATTTGTAGTGTGAATAAACTATATAATAAATACAGAATAATCCTGATTAGATGTCTGCATATTATTTTACTTCACAATCCCAACCCGTTATCTCCGCTGCTTTTTCAAATCAAGTACAGAAATGTCCTTTTTACAGCTATGGGAAATGTCTTAATTAACCATTTAATCTGATAACTGATATGTTTATGCGTTAACAACTTTTAACATGCTGATCTTCTAAACATAAAAATAATATATTCTAATTGTTTGGCATTGGTTACGCATATTTTCTTAAAAATGACTTCTTCTCTCTGGGAGTTTGAATAAATGCCCTCTGAGTTTATCTATCAATATATGTGTTATAACAATATGTATACATCTCACAAATAACATAGGTATTTTTAATGAAAGCTGTCAATCAGATACATTTAACACGTGCCATCAGTGACCCTTTATGAAATCACTTTTGGAAAGCGGATTGATAGACACTTTATTGTACAACATGCTGCAGACTCTTTACAGATGGTCGGATGCACAGCTACACACTCAGTGAATGAAAGCCTGAAGACGAGACGTTTATTAGCATCAAACAATACACTGAAACAAAGAGAGTAGATGAATCTGTTAAACCCCACCGCCTGCTGTTCCGTAAAGTGCATTTTAATAAAGTATTCTTCTCTCTGAAAAACTGTATCCATGTAGGAGAATGCTGCATGATAAAAAAACCTGTGTATAACCAGAATATCTGGCACACACACACACATACATGTATACATCACTTCAGGGGACATTACATTGACTTACATGCATTTCCTGGAGACTTATCCTAACCTTAACCATAACCAACACATGCCTAACCCTAACCCTAACCTTAACCATAACCAACACATGCCTAACCCTAACCCTAACCTTAACCTTACCCTTACCCTAACCCTAACCCTAACCCTAACCAAGTCTTCACCCTAAAACCTCCATTTTGTCCCCATAAGGGAGGCGAGTCCCCACACGTGACTGTGTAAACAGATTTAGGTCCCCACAAGGATGGTAATACTAGGCCACACACACACACGTTTCATTTTAACCATCATGCACTTTCGTTTTTAAGTTTCACAAACCCCTATGACTGTTGTCTAAACAAAACGGTATTTAACTCACGGCGTGCGGAAGATAAACGAGCACAGGAAGCTGGGACATGTCGTTTTTATTCACGCTAGATGCGCGGTCCACCACTTTGTTCCAGACGTAAATATCTCAACGACTGTTGTGTCAAACATTCATGCTCCTCAGAGGATACACCTGTTATAGTTCGTGGCTCATCCAGCCTTCTCAGTGGAGCGTAATCGAGTGAAATATGTCAACAACTTTCAAATGGATTATAGTGAAAGGTTGTGCAGACGTTCAATGTCTTTAACCAAATAACTCACTTTCAGTTTGGACTTTTTAGCGTGTCCATCTCTAACTTCTTCAGATATACAAAATAGAGGTGTTTGAAGTGTTGACATGTCGGACCTTGAGTCAACATGTGATTACTGATCCATCAGAAAGAGTCACTCCGCTTGCTCTTATGGTTCATTTCCTTAATATTCATTTAAACCATAATGTCTCACATTCCTTTAATCATTCATTAGTTCCCTTTTATTATGTCTTGTACATAATCTGTTACATCATTAACATACATCCTTTCTCCAGGTGTCTTCTCAAACGTCCACGAACCACCATTGTCTTTGAGTTTGAAGAGGAAAGCGTTGCTGATAATCTTCAGAGTTTGAACTTTTGTGAAATATTGACTTGTATAATGTTTGCTTCATAACAACAAAGTCAAAAGTTTCAAAGCACTTTAGAGCGAGTTGACTTCTCTCATCTATCAGAAGTCTCGTAGTCCGGCTAAAGTCAAGTTCATATGAGAATACTTTGAAACAGTACAAGGTCTTTTTCTTCTTCTGTGTGCACATTGTGCGTAGTCACACTCTGGTCACATGGGTAAAGGCTTTCAGACACCACTTCAAAGCAGCTTTCCTTCATGCTCACTTCCAGGATGGAGAATGCGTCTGGTTTGTAACGCAGTTGACAATCTTGTGGTAAAGCCGATCCCTAATGTCCCTAGTGGCCGTACACTAGTACTACAACTTCAGTGTCAGTCCAACATTGACTTATCACTATTATTTAAATATTAGGTCCTATAATTGTATACGTGCTTAAAGCAGTATCCATTCATGTGAGCCGAAACTGATGGGAAGAAATGTCCAAATGCTTTTAATGTTTCTTGTATAGCAGTTTCATTCCCTTATTTCTGTTCAAATCAAATATCTATATATAAGGAAAGGCGATGAAAAAACCTTCCAACTAGTTTTTCAGCCCGACCCCTTGGATCCAGGATCAGTTACTAAAACAATCGAGGAGACAGAAGATAATATATCCAGCAAGACTTTGGGAACCATAAATCTGAGGCGGAGAGGTTTTAACATCATGGCTGTAAATCTGAGGGATAGTCCGGGTTGTACCATGATGGAGCCGAGGGGTGTTTCTTTAGAAGTTTCACATCACAAGAGATGCATTTTTGGATGCTTTTGGGTCGTAGTATTGCAGACGAGGAAGGATGATGTAGGGGCGTACCATCATGGAGGTGGAGGGGAGGTGGGATGTTAGAAGTCGTAGGGGCGTACCATCATGGAGGTGGAGGGGGGATGTTAGAAGTCGTAGGGGCGTACCATCATGGAGGTGGAGGGGTGATGTTAGAAGTCGTAGGGGCGTACCATCATGGAGGTGGAGGGGTGATGTTAGAAGTCGTAGGGGCGTACCATCATGGAGGTGGAGGGGTGATGTTAGAAGTCGTAGGGGCGTACCATCATGGAGGTGGAGGGGTGATGTTAGAAGTCGTAGGGGCGTACCATCATGGAGGTGGAGGGGGGATGTTAGAAGTCGTAGGGGCGTACCATCATGGAGGTGAAGGGGGGATGTTAGAAGTCGTAGGGGCGTACCATCGTGGAGGTGGAGGGGGGATGTTAGAAGTCGTAGGGGCGTACCATCGTGGAGGTGGAGGGGGGATGTTAGAAGTCGTAGGGGCGTACCATCATGGAGGTGAAGGGGGGATGTTAGAAGTCGTAGGGGCGTACCATCATGGAGGTGGCGGGGGGATGTTAGAAGTTGTAGGGGCGTACCATCATGGAGGTGGAGGGGGGATGTTAGAAGTTGTAGGGGCGTACCATCATGGAGGTGGCGGGGGGGATGTTAGAAGTTGTAGGGGCGTACCATCATAGAGGTGGAGGGGTGATGTCAGAAGTCGTAGGGGCGTACCATCATGGAGGTGGAGGGGTGATGTTAGAAGTCGTAGGGGCGTACCATCATGGAGGTGGAGGGGGGATGTTAGAAGTCGTAGGGGCGTACCATCATGGAGGTGGAGGGGTGATGTTAGAAGTCGTAGGGGCGTACCATCATGGAGGTGGAGGGGTGATGTTAGAAGTCGTAGGGGCGTACCATCATGGAGGTGGAGGGGGGATGTTAGAAGTCGTAGGGGCGTACCATCATGGAGGTGAAGGGGTGATGTTAGAAGTCGTAGGGGCGTACCATCATGGAGGTGGAGGGGTGATGTCAGAAGTCGGAGGGGCGTACCATCATGGAGGTGGCGGGGGGATGTTAGAAGTCGTAGGGGCGTACCATCATGGAGGTGGAGGGGTGATGTCAGAAGTCGGAGGGGCGTACCATCATGGAGGTGGAGGGGTGATGTCAGAAGTCGGAGGGGCGTACCATCATGGAGGTGGAGGGGTGATGTTAGAAGTCGTAGGGGCGTACCATCATGGAGGTGGACTGCAGGGAGTAGCTCGGCCCTCTGAAGTGATGCCACTTGATGCCGTTGAGCTTCCTGATGTTGTGGCCGACGGTGTAATAAATCCCGTTCAGGTTGGAGAACCCACAGGCGTCAAACCACCAGCCTGAGGGGAGAGGGGAGGGTCTTTATACGAGTTACCTTGGTTGCTGATTGGCTAATGGTTACACAAGCCTAAACATTATGACAATGGACAAGGAGGGAGGATAGTTGTTACCTCCGGTCAGCATCAGGGCACACTTGCAGTGGTCACAGTTGTCGTGGTCCTGGTCTCTGGTGCTGAACCCGGTCCCATGGGGGGTCAAACTGCTCTGCCCCCCCGCTGTACCACTGTACCCTCGCAGATACAACCTGAGGGGGGAGGAGAGGAGGCAAGGAGGAGAGGAGGAGAGAAGGCAAGGAGGTGTGGGAGTTATGCATGTATATAAGATAGAGCTTTATGTATGTGTGTATGTAAACTACCCTCATCAACAATTCATTGTAATCTCTCTGCTGAACATAAATACAAGTGTGAGGTGTAAATAGTACAAGAACAGTAATTGACAGAATATTGTGAACAAATATTCCCGATTTCTGAGGTCTCAAGGTTGGCAAGTATGGTGGGGGGTTGTCCGGTGCCTTGCTCAATGGCGTAACGGCAGAGGTGAACTGGGACCTAGTCCAAGCCCTACTGCCTGAGCCACTGCCGGACTGCTACATCCTTCTGCTCAGAACTAGGTCTGAACTCACCAGGATTCAGATCAACCATCAAACAACATGAGACTTTAGAGGGAATACAAGATGGAAGTGGATTTCCTGCCTGTGCTCATCTATACATATGTGTGTGTGTGTGTGTGTGTGTGTGTGTGTGTGTGTGTGTGTGTGTGTGTGTGTTTATGTGTGTTAATGTGTGTGTGTGTGTGTGGGGGGATGTGTGTTCTGTTCTCATGTGTGTGCTGTTCTCATGTGTGTTCTGTTCTCATGTGTGTTCTGTTCTCATGTGTGTTCTGTTCTCATGTGTGTTCTGTTCTCATGTGTGTTCTGTTCTCATGTGTGTTCTGTTCTCATGTGTGTTCTGTTCTCATGTGTGTTCCTTCCTGGACTCCACGTGCTCCGTGTTAAGTTTTCATGTTAACCTTAATGTCATGCTGTTGTATTCACGTTTCTCTGGTCTTCATTCTAACGTGTGTTCTGTTCTCACGTTCATTCTAACGTGTGTTCTTTCTTGTGAAAGGTGCTAAACTAAATAAACGTATTGTTATCATTGTGATATAGTTCACCTGTACTGCTGCCTCTCACTGCTCAGGGTGAAGCGGTCGTACTGAGCGTGTGCAGAGTTCCCCTCCCAGTCCCTGAGCTCCACCCTCAGAGAGTAAAGCCTCTGAGCGCTGAGCAGGAACAGAAGCTCGTTGCCCAGCCAGTGCTCCCCCAACACGTCCCCGAAGCCCTGCCGGAGGAGAGGGGAGTACAGTGAACATCTTAGGTCCCAGGCTCCTCCAACAGATACAATAGAAGGGAGGGGTTCGATTTAACGTTGTGTTATCCCGATGTTTGCTCTGGTCCTGAACTCACCATCTTGTACTCCCTCCAGCTCCTCTGGAAATCCACGCTGCCGTTAAACCTCCGCTGGAAGACCGTCCAGCCGCCGCCGCTCGTCTCCATGTCGCAGAACACCTGCAAGAGGAGAAGATAGAGTTCAGAGTAAACAGAAAGACATAGATAAAGTGTGTGTGAACCAGGTGCAGGTGTGTGTGTGTGTGTGTGTGTGTGTGTGTGTGTGTGTGTGTGTGTGTGTGAACCAGGTGCAGGTGTGTGTGTGTGTGTGTGTGTGTGTTACCTGCATGGGATCAGTGGTGTTGCCGATGTAGATGGTATACAGACCGCTGACAGAGTGACCCGCCTTATAAACATCTGCACAATCTCTCCACATCTGCTCCCTGGGGGGGGACCCTACACACACACACACACACACACACACACACACACGTAAATACACGTAGGTACAAATTGAGAAAGGCGAGGAAACAGATAGGATCTCAAATGAAAGGAAACTGAATGCAGAGGACGATTCTTCCACGGGACATTTTTTGCTCCAATCACATAATTTGTTTTCTGCAAAATGTTCTGTGAGAATAAACTCAATGAGAATTAAGACGTAACTTGTACTACATGCAGATGTGTGCAGTTTGGACAAAGCGTGTGTGTCTGTGTGTGTCCCCATGTGCCTGTAGTGGTAGCTACCATGGTGATGAGTGTGTGTGTGTGTGTGTGTGTGTGTGTGTGTACCTGTAGTGGCAGCCACCATGGTGATGAGAGTGTGTGTGTGTGTGTGTGTGTGTACCTGTAGTGGCAGCCACCATGGTGATGAGTGTGTGTGTGTGTGTGTGTGTGTGTGTGTGTGTGTGTGTGTGTGTGTGTGTGTGTGTGTGTCCATGTCCCTGTAGTGGTAGCTACCATGGTGATGAGTGTGTGTGTGTGTGTGTGTGTGTGTGTGTGTGTGTGTACCTGTAGTGGCAGCCACCATGGTGATGAGTGTGTGTGTGTGTGTGTGTGTGTACCTGTAGTGGCAGCCACCATGGTGATGAGAGTGTGTGTGTGTGTGTGTGTACCTGTAGTGGCAGCCACCATGGTGATGAGTGTGTGTGTGTGTGTGTGTGTACCTGTAGTGGTAGCCACCATGGTGATGAGAGTGTGTGTGTGTGTGTGTGTGTACCTGTAGTGGCAGCCACCATGGTGATGAGTGTGTGTGTGTGTGTGTGTGTGTACCTGTAGTGGCAGCCACCATGGTGATGAGAGTGTGTGTGTGTGTGTGTGTGTACCTGTAGTGGCAGCCACCATGGTGATGAGTGTGTGTGTGTGTGTGTGTGTACCTGTAGTGGCAGCCACCATGGTGATGAGTGTGTGTGTGTGTGTGTGTGTACCTGTAGTGGCAGCCACCATGGTGATGAGTGTGTGTGGTGTGTGTGTGTACCTGTAGTGGCAGCCACCATGGGGATGAGTGTGTGTGTGTGTGTGTGTTGTTATGTGTGTACCTGTACGTGGGCAGACCACCATGTTGATGAGTGTGTGTGTGGTGTGTGTTGTGTGGTGTGTACCTGTAGTGGCAGCCACCATGGTGATATGAAGTGTGTGTGTGTGTGTGTGTGTACCTGTAGTGGGCAGGCCACCATAGGTGATGTAGTGTGTGTGTGGTGTGTGTGTGGTGGTGTGTGTGTACCTGTAGTTGCAGCCACCATGGTGATGAGTGTGTGTGTGTGTGTGTGTGTGTGTACCTGGTAGTGGCAGCCACACATGGTTGATGAGTTGTGTGTGTGTGTGTGTGTGTGTGTGGACCTGTAGTGGCAGCCACGATGGTGATGAGTGTGGGTGTTGTGGTGTGTGTGTACCTGTTAGTGGCAGCCCACCATGGTGATGAGAGGTGTGTGTGTGTGTGTGTGTGTGTGTACCTGTAGTGGCAGCCACCATGGTGATGAGAGTGTGTGTGTGTGTGTGTGTGTACCTGTAGTGGCAGCCACCATGGTGATGAGTGTGTGTGTGTGTGTGTACCTGTAGTGGCAGTCACCATGGTGATGAGAGTGTGTGTGTGTGTGTGTACCTGTAGTGGCAGTCACCATGGTGATGAGAGTGTGTGTGTGTGTGTGTGTGTGTGTGTGTGTGTGTGTGTGTGTGTACATGTAGTGGTAGTCACCATGGTGATGTGTGTGTGTGTGTGTGTGTGTGTGTACCTGTAGTGGCAGTCACCATGGTGATGAGAGTGTGTGTGTGTGTGTGTGTGTGTGTGTGTACCTGTAGTGGCAGTCACCATGGTGATGAGAGTGTGTACGGACTCCATGAGCTGCGCCTGCTGCCTCTGCAGAGCCGTGTTGTTGCTGCTGGCGACTCTCAGCTGACGCTCCAGAGACTCGATGGCCGACATCTGATTCCGGACCACCGACTGAGGCACAAGAATGTTACTCTGAGATGGTTTTTCAATCTTTATGGCTTTCTACTTATGTTACATCCGTATGTCATCCAGCTGAGGCCAGTATCTTAAATGTTTAAACAGAAACAGTCAAATAAATCACATTTTGAAGTGACATTTAAGAGACATGATGAATTGCAATCGACCTAATTCTGCTGAGGTTTGCGTCTCTCATACGTCTGCAGTAAACTCGTGCTGATGGTGTTTCTGTTGTGTACCTGCAGTCGGTTCTTCTCCTGCTTCATGTCCTCCAGCTCTCCTTTCTGCTGAGACTCCAACCTCTGGACTTTACTCTCCAACCGGCTGCAACACAACCACCAGAGAAGGACAATGAACAGCTGATGATTTTCACTTTATATCACATCAAATATTCTAACATTAGACCTGGGACACATTTACATTGTTTAAAGAAACAATTATTTGCATCAGAGATAATAAACATCATTATTAACTGGAAATTATGTCTTAGTATATTTCCGCACAGTACTGCCACTTTTCATTATTCTTTGTACACACTGATTTTCATTATAATTTCTCCTACTGTGTTAATGTTCCACAAGCAAATTCCTTGCATGTGGAAAGTAAATCAGATTCTAGCAATAAACTAAATATTCATCTTGAATAATGTCCCACTGGATGTTTGCTGTTCATCGATAACCGGTTAAAATGTAAGAATGATGGCAGAGACGCATTACTCGTATCTAAACCTGTTCATTAACGACTCCACTCTCACTAACCTCGTATAACAGACTGCATTTCTCTACCCCATGGCTTACATAGAGCAAATCTGTATAAAGGCATTCTGGGAAATGTAGGAAATATAACGAAGAACTGAAGTTGGCGGGCTGAGGGAAAGTAAATTGCTGTGTCATCACAAAATAACCCCTGGAATGTATGGTATCAGTTTAACGGCCTGTGTGCGCCGGGGGGGGGACAGACATCCCAAATATTTGCTCTATAAATCCGTCTGTAATGGAGCGGAACTCCTGAGTTACTCCCTCTTGTTAAAGAAGCCGTAAAACCGTGAAATAAAGATTAATAACCCGGCCATCATTCTTTCGGACCGCAGCCCGTTATCTGTGCAGCTGAAGCAGCAGCGAGCTGCAGGAAATAGACCCGGCCCACTGTTAGGTCAACACCACGGCGGCCAAATGAATGAAACCTGATGAAGGACAGGACTCAGGTCCAGATCTGAACCAACGAGGGGGTCTGCAGGGGGCGCTGGGAACATATATCGTCTTCTCTAATGGTTCCCAGAATAACTCACGAGTGTGTCTGTCTGTGGCAATGATCTGGAAATGACGCCCACCTTCTTTTATTTTAATTAAATGCTATTCTTGTTTTATTCAGTCTTGTGTTTTTATTCATCACAAAGTTATGTGTTGCTCCGTCTATGGACTGGGAGGTGGGGGGGTTAATAGTATATCGTTTATTTTTGTATTTTGGAGCTATTTTTGTTACCTTTTGTGTATGAAAATGTTTGATTGATTTATATACAGATTGATATATGAGTGGGCTTTTATTGTTATTGTTACACAGTTTCATTGTTGAGGGATCGGAGGGGTTTACATTCATTTGCACCCTAACTCTATGTCCCAAATACATCCAGAAGATTTGAGGCAGCAAGAAAACACTGATTACTGCCGTTTACAGTAAAACACGGCCCGATGTGAGAAGCTCTGCACTCAACCTGCTTTCTGTTATGTGCTGGAATTCAAATGAGCTTCTGCACTGAAAGTAAATAAAGCAAGCGAGAGAGTAAACAACAAAGTACTGTGCGCTAAATGCTAGCCTGAGGCAGCTGGGAGTGTCAGGTTTTGTTGTCAGGTCTTTGGTGATGAACAGAAGTGTTGTTGATGAAGTTAGAAGTCAGGAGGTCGAGATGAGCCATCACTTGTTGGAGCTATTCTGGTTTTAAAAGGAGAATATATAAACATATATTTTAATTATGTGCTATATTTCAGGGGAAGTAACAGTTTACAACCACATTATTTTACACGTTAGATCCCACTTAATGGCATTGCATCACGCAATATCTGGATCCTTATTTTGCATTTATTCTCATTATTAGATCACATTTAATTGTGTTGCATAAGGTTATATTTGGATTGTGGATTTTGATCATATTTATTAGAAGTCAACTGGAAATGTGTTCTTCTTTATTCAAGTTGTACCAAACTCTGTGCATGCTTCTGGAAATGTGTGTTTTAAGCCGAGGTAGCTAATGAGAGTTTAGTACGTCCCGGATCAGCCACTTCAACACGATATGTCCAGCTCTGTATCGAGTTCAGGCTCCACTGTTCTCCTGTATTTCAGTCAATTGTGAATTGTGAACATTCACACCCGGACGTGTAACGTGAGCTCTGTTTGTGGCTTTCTAACCAAACTGTAGCAGCTGAAGTTGAGTATATGCTGAAGGGCGTGCGGCTCTGTTTCACTGAGAGTGAGATCTCTAACATCCAGAGGTGAGATGTGGTCACACCAGGAGCTGGAACACATGCTCAGGTTCTGATCTGTAACACATGCCGAGCCGCAGCTCAGTGAGACGGGAGTGATGGGAGACGCTGAGCTGCAGCAGGAGTGTGTGTTTGAGTGTGTGTTTGAGTGTGTGTTTCAGTGTGTGTTTGAGTGTGTGTTTGAGTGTGTGTTTGAGTGTGTGTTTGAGTGTGTGTTTGAGTGTGTGTTTGAGTGTGCGTTTGAGTGTGTGTTTGAGTGTGTGTTTGAGTGTGTGTTTGAGTGTCTGTTTGAGTGTGTGTTTGAGTGTGTGTTTGAGTGTGTGTTTGAGTGTGTGTTTGAGTGTGTGTGTGTTTGAGTGTGTGTTTGAGTGTGTGTTTGAGTGTGTGTTTGAGTGTGTGTTTGAGTGTGCGTTTGAGTGTGTGTTTGAGTGTGTGTTTGAGTGTGTGTTTGAGTGTCTGTTTGAGTGTGTGTTTGAGTGTGTGTTGAGTGTGTGTTTGAGTGTGTGTTTGAGTGTGTGTTTGAGTGTGTGTTTGAGTGTGTGTTTGAGTGTCTGTTTGAGTGTGTGTTTGAGTGTGTGTTTGAGTGTGTGTTTGAGTGTGTGTTTGCAGACTAATGATTTTGTCCACAGCTACATGCAAACTGTGTGTTGGTGATATACTCTGAATACAAAGTATGCAAGCTGAAATTGTAGAGTTTGTGTTTCACAGCGTTTTAAAAGCTGTGAAAGAAACCAAAACACAAGGTGTATTTCTATTTGAATATAATGAAAAAATATTGTGAAACTGAAACACAGAAAACTTAAACCAAGTAATAAAAAATGTCTAAAGGGTGTGATCAGGCCGGTTAAAAGGCGTCTTGAGTGGGAAATGGTGCTTAAATGAACAGAAGGAGACACATTAGTTTAAATAAAGTAAGGTGTTTTTGCATTACAATGTGTTACTATGCTATAAGTGGAGATTTAACACACACTTGATATCAAAAGCTCAGAATACACCTGTATTCACTGTTGCTGAAATGCGTTGTTTGAACGCCAGTCTGTTTTAGCCTCCACCAGAAAAAGTGCATTTGCATTTGAGGTGGAATGTAGAGGTCTTTTTAGCCTTTCAGAGTTTTTGTTTCCCACCTGTTCCTGTCCTGCAGCTGGCTGATCTCGGAGGTCTGCAGCAGCAGCTCCTTCTCCAGCTTGTTGGTGGACAGAGAGTTCTCCAGGAGCTGGATCTCTATCCTGGAGGTGTGGTTCAGCACCTGGAGGGGAGACATCAATCATCAAATCCCTGAAACCTGCTTTGAGGAGATCAGTGATGGGGTTACGACCCGTTACCTTGGCTTCCACCGAGCTGAGTTTGCGAGTCTGCTCGGCGGTGTGTGAGAGGAGGTTCGTGCCGATCTCCAGCATGGTGGCTGTTTGGTTCTGAACGACGTGTGACGGTGTGTTAGAGACGCCCGGCTTCACACTCCTCTGAATGACCCTCTCCAGCTGAGGAGGGAAAAAATACAAACAAGGAAAACTGTCAGGAACAAGATAGATAATAAAGACTCATAGAACTAAACAAACATTGACATTCAACTTAATAATTTCTACCCAAATCATACAGCAATTTGGAAATATTTGTTTTAAAATGTAAGAAGTAGGGTTGCAATGGTACATTAAGCTGAAAACACAAAAAAAATAAGCACTGAAAACTAAAGAAAATCAATATCCTTTAGGGAAATCTGAACTGCAACAATATTGTCAGTATAAAATCTAATAACTGTTTTCAGTGTTGATTTTTTAGCAAAAATATATATTTACAGAACAAAATAGTGACAATAAATTCCCCTCAACTCTCATGATATTAAACCACCGAAAATGAACCAAATGAATATTTTATTGAACAAAAAATGATATAAATATTGTAAAAATGTAATTTAACCAAGAAGCCCTTCAGTCCAGTTTTAAGGATAACCTACTGTGGTGGATTTCATCTGTGTGCGAAAGCAGACTCAAGTTGAGATCAGAAGATTTGGAACATTACGGCAATTTGTACAAAGTTCCCTAACCTTTTATTTTGCATGAATATGACAATAGGCGCGTTCACAGCGCAGTACTTTTCCCACTTTAGTTCTGATATAGTTCCGAAATGTTGCGTTCACACCAAAAAGAGCCGAACTAAAATTAGTTAATGAGAACCTTTTTACCCCCTTTTCCGTCCCTGTTATGGCGCATTTCCACTGCAGCGGGTAGCCCCGTTTAAGCGTCCTTAATCGTCCTCAAGCGGCCAGGCCAGTTTTTGGTGGCCTTTCCATATAGCGTAGCACCGGCTAGCGGGTACTTTTTCCCTCTTTTTCCGGCCCCATAAAATCGTGGTTCTATCAGGCCAGGGCTGAACTAGTGACGTCAACACTCTCGACTGCTGATTGGTCAGAGAGAATCGTCACAAGATCGCGCGCGAGATCATCCCTAGCGGCGCATATATATCTAGAAGCAAGCTTGCAGCATTTTTGTAAACGGAGGAGCTACAAAAATGGCAACGTCAAAGAAAAGCACACCGTGGTCGACCGAGGAGGTGACGACGTTCCTACATCTCATTGAGGATGAGAACATCCAGCGGGAGCTCGACGGGAGCCCCGCCTACACTGCGTTGCTACCCCAGGTCCTAAACTGTAATGGGAATGCCCCACGGCCTCGGACGGCCAGCGAGGCAGCCCGAGGCCTGAGCGAGGACGCTTAGGGACGCTTAAACGGGGCTACCCCGCTGCAGTGGAAATGTGCCATGAGAGAGCCGGGACTTTCGTGGGAGAAAAAGGTTCCTATGTCTGATTGGCTGAGCGGATGGCAAACCACGCCCCATAAAACATTTTATTATCCTTGCATTAGCATTAGCCCAGCGCAGAAACGCAGAGAGACTAACTTATGGCAACGGTGGAGATGAGGAGGTGTTGGCGTTCTGGCGATTCACTCGGAAGGCTCCAGTAGAAGCTGCTGGGAGTCCCAGCAGGAAAGTGGGGAAAGTACTGCTGTGTGAATGCGCCTTATACATACTTTTCAGACAGTATACCTGCCACTTACATAAAAACTATAAAAATTAGATATAACATTGGAAACCCAACTATAACAAGCAAACAAACACTAAAAATGTTCTAAAACTATTTTTAACTGAAAGTGAGTTTCTAGAACTCAGCCTTCAAATAAATCCAGAGCACTAACACCACCCACTCGGTGCATCTAGTTCAGCGAATCAAACAGTTCAGAGGTCGGGTAAATGTAAAGACGCAGGTCGCTCCATCTCTGGGAACATCAGCCTGTGCCAACTCGCCCTGCCATGCTGTGACCTTGACCCCCAGACAAATAAATAATCCATCCATCCTGCCATTTATCGTCCCTCTGAAGTCAGAGCTGGTAAATATATCGCTGCACCAACAAACACAGGCTCCCAGAGGACTGAAAGCTACCAACCAGGACGAGTCGGGTGGTTTAAATTAAGATGGAAATCACTCAATTAGTTTATTTAATCAAGTGGTGACCAAGGATTTTTAGATACAGTTGTTCGCTGCAAACTCCAGCACAGATTATACTGAAAGCGGCTTTGACTTGAACTTGAATATTTCAATATTACAACGTCAAACCAAACAAGCAGATCGAAATGGAAACGGTTTGAAAGACAGTAAAAATACACCGGTACCGAATGCATGAATTTCCAAAGATACATATTTTTCGGACTGATATTTGGAGAACCATGCAACACATTCTCCGGTCGCAGATTCCTTTCTCATGTGTACTCCTTTATTTGGGGGACCTACCAGAATGAATAAGAGGGAGTGACAGATATCTCCTGAAAATACTCTCTGAGTAGTGACACGCCTTATTTGGCCTTTCATGGCAAAGAAATCACTCTGATTGGCTGTTCGGCTAGCGAATCAGTGCATGAGAAGCGAAACGGTTGCTTGAGAATGTCTTCCACAAGCAACACTCCAATGGCTGAGAGCTCCAGTACCACACGAAACATGTTTTCGATGGACGAGAGTGAAAATGGAACGCACACGCTATTTGTTGTTTGTTTAGATCACGCAGTCTGTTCTTCTTCTCTGTCCGCCGGTTGTTGCCTCTTTTGAATGACGAATACACACTACCGCCACCTGCTGGTAAGGAGAGTTATTGCCACTCACGCATGCGCAGTTCGTAAGTGCTCGGCTGAAGTCTTTGCGGTGAGTTCCAGTGCGACACATGGCCAAGACGCAGGAGAACACGGCGACGCAACAGTCGGCGTCGGCAAATTCTCTGGTGACTGCTTGGTGTGTCAGGGCCTTAAAGGCAGATCAGGAGAGCCGATCACATGACGTAAAATACATGACACTTTTCTCTGTGCAAAACAAGCTCGCCAAAATGGCTTCACCGGTCTGGCAGTATTTTAAGGTGGCCGAAAAAGACAGTAAAATAGCGGTATGCAACGTGTGTGAAGCAGAAACCCTGCAGCTCCACCCGCCGTGACGGATCGGTGAGCGAAGCAACACACACACACTAAGAGTTAGACCTAACACACTTGGCTATTTGATCTACCTCTGGAACAAGCTACACTAGTTATACATATGTTTATTCTTCACTGTCGGGTCACTCGTTACTGGATCAGTGAGCTGCATGAGACGATACTGACAGGCTGTCAGAGAGAGGGAGAGAGAGGGAGAGAGCGCTTTCGCTCATTTCTCCCGTGTTATTTTCCAAAGTTAACGTAATGTACTTCATTTGAATGTAATAATTACGTTGGATGTTGTTTGTGGAAGCGCATCATGTGGGCTATTGAAACGATTACGATTATAAACTGAAGCAATATGAAAATCAGCCCCATTAACTGAGTTTTAAACATCACTTGAAAGGGATGATCCTCATAGCCCCCACCCACCCTATGATCGATATCGGCCGATGCTGATTCCGGCGATCGGCCCCAAAAGCCCTGATCGGAGCATCCCTAGTAACAATGACACAGCGTTGCAGCATGTCAAATGTTCTACCCAGAGAATGACCATTTTAATATAAATTCCTCGGCCTATTTACTGAATGAGTGAACGATAATAAGCAACTGATGAATTAAAGGACGCACAGTAATCCTGCAGTTTCACTAACGTCATGTTTCCGTGGTGTTATTCCGTCTAACTTCTGATGTTATCGACGTTTGCTTTATCGCGTCCATCAACAATCACGCTCCTCATGTTCACTTCTAAGTGAAAGTAACTCATGTGTTTCATGTTTAGTCTGCTTCACTTCAGCTTCAGTTTTACCAGCGTCAATCTGTTCAATCAGAAAATGAGTTCACGATTCATATCACAAAATCCAAGCAGCTTTTCAGAGGAACTTCAGCGTGAGTCAGTAAACTGGAACCTGGATCAAGGAGGGAAAACAGTGTCAGATGTTGAGGTGCAGCGGGGAGTTCACCAGAAAATCAAAGGAGCAGAAAATAGCTGCTTTGTTTCAGATAACCTCTGACGAAAGCCAAAACCTCCACCTGGCTTCTGAACAGGCAGACAGATGAGAGGTTATATTCTTTATTTAATCTACAGCTTGAACAGAAATATGTTGTTCGAAAAGAAGTTCAGCAAGTCCTTTTTGGGTCGAGTCTCAAGAGACGCAATGTGCTGACTTTTTAATTGACCCTTACTTCCTGCTTTAGGATTATAACCCCCCCCCCCCCCCCACACACACACACACAGCACAAGAAACCTCCTTACATTTCCCTCAAACAAGCAAACACACACAATTAGCTGTAACGCACACACACTTTACTGTAAGCTACACTGACTGTCGTGCTGAGGGTCTACGCAGAGAAGCCCACGCATGGAGGCTTGTTCCTAACATGTTAACTCAAACCACATGTTGGCTTTGCTGTGATCTGGTCCTCTGAGTGACTTCATATTGGGGGGGGGGACTGTGTCACTAAACAGCCCAGATAACTAGACTGATGCACGGGCAAGTAGCACCGATAAGGATCTGAGGAAACAAGTGCGCCGTGGTGTGGCAGCTCTGAAGGACACTGAGAGAAGCCCTGAGGGAGTTTCAAGTCGGAACTATTTTCTTTCTACCAGGCTTGGAGAGAAACAGATTACATGTAACAGGATTACATTATACTCTGTTTGCAGTTTATAGAGTCCTGCTGTGGACCCGGAAATGTTGAGTACCCCAACGTTTTATGTTAGAAATGTATAGTAGGGGTCCCCAGCACATAGAAACTGCTGGCTGCTAACCTGCATATGTTGCGCAATGTATACACTTAGAATAGGTTGCATTAATTAGCATATGCCGATTTGGACATTTGCATTGGTTTTGGGGTTTACTGAGAACGTCAAATCAATTTCGGACATTTTCAGGATCCAAATGGCAGTTTTAACCACAAAGAGGCCATATTTGTACTCCTAGTGGACTGACTTAGATACATTTTGGGTCTATTTTCTCTGCAAATGGATATGTTCAAGTGTCACATATTGAGAGAAGTTATGTCAGAATGAAAGTGCATTCATTCTGATGAGTTCAGACTTTCATATCACATTGAAGTTACTAAAAATCAAGGTTCAAATGCAACATTGAGCACACACACACACACACACACACACACACACACACACATTGAATCTTGAATGTATTAAAGTTTAGCATGTTTCTCATTATCTCTTGAAAGCAGTTTACACAATGTTATAATTGATATAATTTGACTTGATGAATCTGAACTGAAACTCTCCTGCAGATGTGAGCGGCTCGTTATACTTTTGCAGTGTGTCTCTATCAGAGGGTCCAGATGTTTTGGCTGAATCTCAAAGTTATGAAGCCTCAGGCTAGTTTCTGAGCTGCGCTCCAGTGACACAATGCAGGATAACATCTCTGTTCATTACCCTGACAACTTCCATCCCCTCCATTTCTGTGTGTCCTGTATGAACTAATCTTTAGGTGTGCAGGTCATTATATCAGTATTTATTTGTGTTTCTCTTTTTTTTTGCCTTTTTACTTCCACCAGTCACTCTGTGTATTGTTTCACGAATGATTAATCGTCCTAACAGAACAAAACAGTTTGACACTATTATTACGACATACATCTACATGATAGAAGAACATTGCATTAAATGTGAGTCTTTACATTGAACTATGTTAGAGGGGCCCTAATGTATTTTGTGCTTTTACTGTGACATGTTTCCATTCTTTAATGTTCAAGTGCTTAAATTTGATCATACCGCTAAGCTAAAGGTGGCTAATGTTGGGCTATAAATGAACTACAGCACGGTCACATGACTTCATGCCACCACCGCTAAGCTAAAGGTGGCTAATGTTGGGCTATAAATGAACTACAGCACGGTCACATGACTTCACGTCACCACCGCTAAGCTAAAGGAGGCTAATGTTGGGCTATAAATGAACTACAGCACGGTCACATGACTTCACGTCACCACCGCTAAGCTAAAGGTGGCTAATATTGGGCTATAAATGAACTACAGCACGGTCACATGACTTCACGTCACCACCGCTAAGCTAAAGGAGGCTAATGTTGGGCTATAAATGAACTACAGCACGGTCACATGACTTCACGTCACCACTGCTAAGCTAAAAGTGGCAAATATTGGGAGTGATGACGTCTAGTCGTCTCATTTAGACACTTGTTAGCATCCACCGTTTATAAATTCACCAGTGGGTTATTAACTGATGTATTTTGTGCCGTAGGACAACACATCTACTCCGCAGACCTTATTTCTGGCTTCTAACCAAAATCTTATCCAAACAAACATTGATTTCGAGAATAGGGAACAGGAAGTGGTAAAATGCTGATTCATTTCGAAGTTAAGGAGTCATTCCTGCAGCACATTTGGTGGTCTTCAGGAGAGCTATGTCTTAATTATGGGTAAAATGGTGGTGTCTACCAGTTGTCATGTTTCCATAACTGATGTTCGGAGCTTTGGCCGATAAATTCTGATAAAGCTGCAGAGTCATTTGTCCCGGGAATGAATATTGAAGTTAACCTTTACCACTGAAGACAAAAGCCAGATGTTGGAGGGTGTGTGTTCAGTGGGAAAGGGCCTTTAGTTTGAGATATTTAAAGAGCAACACCATGATTTAGGTTTGACTGATTGAACCCTCCCACTTTGCTCCAGCTTTCCTCCATCCATTAAAGATTTTTAGATGTGAATTCAAGGCCTTCTTGAGATGTAAGCCTTGGATTTCTGATGGTTCTAACACGTTGGATGACATGTTAATATTTAGGTTGTTTTTCAATCTCAGGCGTAGTTTTTCTTATTTTATGCGTTTTTTATTTTGAGGTCTGGTCATAATTACATTTGAAAAACGAGTAATCTGATTACAGTTACTTTCGTACGCCTGAAGTGAATTCATTTTGGAATACTTATTGGAATTATTGGTGGAAAGGTTTCCTCACAAAATGTAATATTCATTACCGGCAGAACTGTGTGCACACTGCACAGCGCTGCAGCGTGTCTGTGAGCGAGAGAGAGATGCAGCGTGTCTGTGAGGCCCCGCCCCCACATGCAGATGAGAGAGAGATCTCTTTTAAAATATATTGAAAGTTAGAAACGGAGATGGTTAGATAAAATGTGAAAGATAACGTTTATCTTTATCTTTATTGTCGAAATGATGACATTTCATAAAGGGATCAAATCAAAGTGAATGGCCTGCTGCTGCTGAATGCATGGGGCAAGTGACTGGAACAAGTTTTAAAAGTTATTACATCGTTTCAGATAATAATGATGATTCATTCTATGTAGGGGCGCCTTTCAAAGCACCCAAGGACACCTTACAATTCATAACATATTCCAAGGAAAGGTTTCAAGACAGTACAAATAATGCAGTCCGGGTGATGTTTTTTATGTGTGGTGCAGATGAGAGAGCTGTCCAGAATGACACCAAGATGTTGTGTTTGAGTTCTTGATAAGTCAGTAAAATAAGTGTCTCCTGTTCCCCAACACATACCCATCTGTTATGGAAAAAGAAAGTATTCCAAAAGTAATATGTTTTAAGACACGTAACTGTAACTGTATTCTGATTACTTTCAGAGCCCGCTTCAACACGTGTGTTTCGGTTTATTCACGGCATTAATTTTGTTATTCTAATCTACAGTATTGTTTTTTTATAGTTATTTGTTAATGTAACCCAATTTGTGTTCTTTGAAATTGAAAAGGATATTGCGTTGTGTTTGTTACTTTTGTTGCAGTTGTATCTTAAGTGTAATTTGGCTTGGCTTCCTATTTTTTATGGACATGCTTTTATTTTGAAGGAGAGTTAGTGCTGTTGACAGGAAGTTGTTGTTGCTATGGAAACAACGTGATGGAGATTAGGGCTGAACGATTAATCGATTTTAAATTGAAATCGCGATTTGAAATGATGCGATTATCAAATCGCAAAGCCTGCGATTTTTCTTTCTTTTTTTGTTGATTTTTTACATTTCTTTTTTTTTTACATCTTTTTTTTTTTTCTTCTTGTGTGTCACAAGAGACGGGAGCACGTTGATGCGACCTTCCAAGCCGGAGATATGGCCGCATTTTACAATAAACTTCTGTTGGGTCGCTTAAAAATAAATATCGCAAATCGAATCTCAATATTTGTCAGAAGAATCGCAATTAGATTTTTTCCCCAAATCGTGCAGCCCTAATGGAGATTAACGGAGAAAAGTAATATCTACATATAAAGACGGAGAAAGTAAACCATAAAGTGTATGGTATGTAAGTGTTAGCACCCCCCGAAGAGGCACAAGCTCTTACGTTGATATTGGAGATTTCAATCAATTCAATAAAAAAAAACCTATATCCGAATATGGAAATTGAAACCTGAATAGTACCCCAACGAACGAATATTCGGATATTCGGGTACAGCCCTAGTGCATTGACCGGTGAGACCTGGAGTGACAAGTGAAAGTAATAAAGAAGACCACAGAAAGTAATAAAGAAGACCACAGAAAGGAAGCCAGATCAATTTAAAGAGTGTTGAAGAGACTGTATATACAAAGCAAAAACTACGGTATTGAATCTGTTAAAAACTATTGGATTTTTTTGTATTGGACACAACAACAGAAAACATTTGTTATTATCTTTATAAGAACATACATTTCTGCATCTATTTAAGCGGTAGGTTCAGGGTTTATTTCCAGCTCATAGGGAGGAGAGTAGAGCAAAAACAGATGCACTTCTAACTTTCACTTTCTCTCCTTCACTATTATGGGAAAGCTTTATTTGTGAAAGAGTGGGAAATGAGAGGAGAGGACCCAAGTTAGTAATTCTATTCTAGTTATTCAGAGTTGAGTTCCCACAGGACGGCAGCATCTGAGAGCACTCTGCATCAGAGTGGCCAAACACAAACAGAGCTGTTCCCAAAACAATGAAGCCAGCTCAGGAGATGGCGATTGAATCAAGTCACCTCTGTTACACACACACACACACGTGCGCGCACATGCACATACACAACATGTTCTCGCTCAATCTAAGTCAGAAAAGAGGATGCTAATCATGTGTCAAAATACACCCCCTCCAAAAGAAAACACAACTTTAAAGCAATTAGCTTTTAAGTCCACATGTGTTCAAATGGATATTTTGTTGTTTACATTGGCGCCATCATTGGTAGAGATGGAGATTTCCGCAGGGCAGACAGTTTGAATTGCCTTGATGCTGCAAAACATGTCCTTAACACACACAACAACTACTGTAAAATAAAAATGAACTTCGATTATGTCCAATATTTGATGGAAAGGAACCAAAAGATTACATTACATTACATTTGGCTGACACTTTATTAGTATATAAGTGCTCTGTTAGTAATTCTATCGCTCGAAGTGGAGTCGAAAGAGATGAGTTTTCCGTCTGCGCCGGAAGGTGTGTAAGCTTTCTGCTGTCCTGATGTCAATGGGGAGCTCATTCCAAAAGATCAAAGTGATTGCATTATTGATGTTTATTTGTGGATGTAAATGCAACTTCCATCGGCCAATTAGTTGTCCAAGTAAACGTTTACTTAAGTATGGTACATAATATTCTCGTAAAATGAATAAAGGGGAACACAAACAGATCTTAAGCTCTGGTAACTTCTGCTCTGCACTAAAATGATCAACTACCATATGTGGAAAATGACTTAAGAAACAAAGATATCTACAGGGCTGCGAATGGTTGTCATCAAATATCATGAGATGCTGCCTGCCAGGAGTTTAACTATGTTTTACTCAGGATGCAGCAATTGTGTTTGAGCATGCCTTCAGCTTATTTAAATGAACAACAATTGATTTGAAGTCGCAAATGGTAATGTGTACGGCCTTTAAAGCTCCAGAACAAGCAAGTAAGAGGATTTATATATCCTTCTGCTGTCTCACTAAACTACATATTACGGTCTAATGACTCTCTGACCATCTGTTGTGTGTTAAATCTCAACATTATCAATACATTAAAGGGTCAAAGCTCTCTGTGTGTGTGTGAGAGAGGGTAAATTAATGAGTAAGTGAGTGTGTGTCAGCAAATGTCACTATTTTCAATGCATGTGTGTAAGTGTGTGTGTCTTAGTTACACTGGCAGGCCACGACAAACATCTCAATCATTTCACCACAATCAGAACCAGATGGGCTAAGTCAACACAGTGTGTGTGTGTGTGTGTTCTGTTGTGCAACAGTGCAAATGTATTTAATGCTAAAAGTGGAATTGCACTTGAATGCATGTTCTTAAGTGTAGCAGTGTGTGTTCTTCCACTTTACTGTCCCTAGTTGGTGAATAACTGCATATTTGTACATCTTGTTATACATATACTAATGCTTAACTACATGGGTAAAGTCAGGGACAAATCATTGTACACATTTCTTTTCAAGTTTTAAGGAAACCAATGTTTCCAAACAGAGTTCTCCAAGTGGAACCAGATTGCATTTCCTTTTTTTAAAGACCAGATTTACGGTTGTCTTTCCATTGATTTGCATTCTGTTTTCCAACAAACCAACAACTTCACATTTTCTTTAAAGACATGGACGTGTTTTCCCATCAACCTGACGGACAGAGAGAGTATTAAAGATAAAGGAAGTGTGTCAGAATGACAGACCTGTCCAAAAACACAACAGGACGAGTTACGGCTGGTTGGTATTTACATTTTTTGAGAATCATTTGTACAGTTCAACGCTGTTAACCTGACCTGCTGTGAGTGGTTCAAGGAAATGGATGAAAATGGTCCACAGGAGGTCAATAAGCTTGAGTAGAAAAGAACAATTCAAAACCAATAAAAGAATGCAAACACAGAAGTGGTTTCATTGGATTAAAAATGTAATCTAGCCCTGAATGACATTTGAGAAGCGGCTGTGATGGATGCAGGATAAATAAATGAACGTCTTTCTTCACTCACTGTACAAAACAGAACGTCTACAGATACAGTCTGTAACTTTACGATCTTATCTTTTACAATAACAACAAATAAAGCTGGTGTTTTATGAAGTATTAATGTCAGCGTGTTTTAACAGATGGCGCTGGAGGAGCTGCGCTCGATGATGGAGCCTCTGACGGGATGATGAGGGCTGACATTATTTTGGTAGAACTAGAAGAAAAAGTGACGGCTGAAAGATGTTCCTGTTTGGAAAGGAACGAGTGATGGAGAGAGGCAGAGAGACTTTGTTTAGCTCTTTTCAATCTCACCACTTTCATGATTTCCGATGTTGCGCCATTATAATGTGAGAGCCAGATTTACAGGTAATGATTTTCAGGGGAAATACTTTTTAAATGTTTTCGATCAGGCTAGGCTACATTAACGTTCTAGCAGCTCTGTCCACACTCAGAATTACATCACACTAGGGGTGTAACGGTATTTGTCCCGTACCATCACGGTTCGGAATACGAGTGGGAAAAAGGTCTGTCATTCAGGGCAGTATCCATTACACTATCTTTCGACTCCACTTCGAGCGATATAATTACTAACAAGGCACTTATATACTAATAAAGGACTGGCTTATCTATAGCCAGTTGAGTAGCACTTGAAATGTTTGGCTCTATGATACCTGATGTACCTATTTGATTCTGTTTTCTTCAGGGTTGTGTCTTCCTGGTCATATGTACTTATTGTAAGTCGCTTTGGATAAAAGCGTCAGCTAAATGTAATGTAATGTAATTTATAATCCAGGGGGCGGTATTGCGGCTAAAAGCTGTTTGCCAGCCGCCCTTAAACAACAAATGAAGAACAAGAAGAAAACACAACAAAACAAACAAAATACAAGAAGAAGAAAAGTTAGTATGGCGATTTCAGATAACACACAGGAGCTAGAACCCACCTGCTTCTTTTAAATCAGCTGTGTGGGAACATTTCGGGTTCCCTGTGGACTACAATAACGATGGAGTGCGAGTGGTGGATCGGACGAGGACGGTGTGTCGGCGTTGTTCGATAGCGGTGTGGTATGCTAATGGACACACACTACAAACATGCTAAATCATATCAGAAGGCATCACCCAGATTTGCCAATCAAAGACAACAGCAGTTCAGCAGCTGATCCCCACTGTCTTTAAGAAGCCAATAGACATGAAAGCCGAGAGACCAAAATAAATAACGGAAGCTATTGGCATATACACTGAACAAAAATATAAATGCAACACTTTTGTTTTTGCTCCCATTTTTCATGAGATGAACTCAAAGATCTAAAACATTTTCTATAAACACAAAATAACCATTTCTCTCAAATATTGTTCACAAATCTGAAAGAATGTGTGATAGTGAGCACTTCTCCTTTGCCGAGATAATCCATCCCACCTCACAGGTGATATCAAGATGCTGATTAGACAGCATGGTTACTGCACAGGTGTGCCTTAGGCTGGCCATAATAAAAGGCCACTCTGAAACGTGCAGTTTTGCTTTATTGGGGGGGTCTGGGGGGGTCCGAAAACCAGTCAGTATCTGGTGTGAGGGGTAGGTTAGGGTAATGTTGTGAATCGAGTGGCCTGTGTTCGTCGTCCATAACATACGCCTGCCCATATCATAACCCCACCACCACCATGGGCCACTCGATTCACAACATTACCCTCACCCTTATTTTTAAACTGAAACTTGCTACTGTTCACAAATAAATAACAACAAACCTGGAATTATGCATTTTGGGCTTTTTTTTTGCTTTTTCTTGTTGTACCGAACCCGTACCGAACCGTGACCCCCAAACCGAGGTACGTACCGAACGGTGAATTCTGTGAACCGTTACACCCCTACATCACACAGACATAAACAAAGTAGCAAATTCATGCCATAGACATTCTGTGGTTCATACACTTATAAACAATGATTTGTAGCTCTGTGTGCCGTTGCCAATGACTGCGCCAACGACTGATGCTATGTTTTGGTTTTTTGGTCAGTGACGACAGTCTGAGATTCTCCCTGCTGATTAAAAAAACTGTCGATGAAGCAAATCAGGAAGCCCTGCTTTATCCGTGCCAGCCGAGGCGAATTTGCGTCCATCCATACACATACGTTATCGCTCGGTGCAGAAATGATTTAGCAGATAAGCTCGTCTGGTGGTCCATCACAAGCCTTTCATAAGGACTCATATTATTGTTTGAATCCGGACTTTAGTCTCATGTCTTCTCCGTGCTGTTTGTCTTCTTCGTGGTCAAACTATTATAGTATTTAAAGAAAATACTTCCTCAAATATATGTTAAAAAAGTCACATGTCAGAACACAATCAGTTCTCACTACCTGCTGTCCCCAAAGAGCTGAGGGAGGAGGAAGAATTCACTTGTTTTAGAGACGATAAAAAGGGAATGTTTGAGCCTCTTGGTGGCTGTGGTGCTTGGCCTCATGCCAGTGTGTGTGTGTGTGTGTGTGTGTGTGTGTGTGTGTGTGTGTGTGTGTGTGTGTGTGTGTGTGTGTGTGTGTGTGTGTGTGTGTGTAGTGAGAGAGAGAGGAGAATGAGAAAGAATTACAGACGTTTTTCCAAGAAGCTCTGCGTGGTTTTCAGCCTGGCACTCTGCCACAAGTCACTGGGAATCTCCCCCTCTTTTACTCCCCCTCCATCCTCCCTTCCACTACTCACACCTCCTCCCATTTCATCTGTTATCGTGCTGATATCTCACCACCATCTTTAAACACCTTCACTACTCTACTTTCTTTACATCCATGCTCTGTGTGCAGATTCTCTCCTCAGTGTCTTCTTCATCTCCTCTCCCCCTTCTTCTTCACCTCCTCTCCCCCTCTATCAGTCCGTCCTCCCTTTACCCTCAGCTTGTCAACTTCGATGGCAACTGAAATCTCCCACAATGCACCTCACAGCTGCATGGTGATGGACGAGTCTTTAAACTGGGATTATAAAATAAAATGAACCACCACTCACTGTCTCATTCCCTGTGTCTGACACACACACACACACACACACACACACACACACACACACACACTGAGGAGGAGGAGGAGGAGGAGTGTTTTGGTGCAGCTGGTAACGGTCTGTCTGCTCTGCTAACTAATTTGGTGACCTTTTGAACTGAGGATAAATCTCACTTACAGTCTCGCTCTCTGTTTCCTCCTCTCAGCTATTTGTCTTCTAATGTGTCGTGACTCAAAGTCTGGCTCGAGGCCCCGAAAACGTCTCCCAGAAACACTGAACAAGGGTTCTGATTTTAGCATAGTAGATGTATTTGAACTGTGTAAGTCACATTTTGAATAGTTGCTGGAGTAATGTTGTTTTATTTTTGTGTTTCTTGGCAGCTATTCATTCTCATGCTAACTACTTATCTTTCTGTGTCTCATAAACACAAAACCTGAACACAAAATCTATAGTATGACTCCAGAAAGACCTGAGGACTAAAAGCTCAGAAGAGATATTAAACTAGTGTTGTCAGAAAAGAAGTGTGTATGTAAAACGTAAACTGTTCGAAGACACAAGCTATTATCTTGATTAATTGGAAAATGGTCAGAAAATGGTGAAAAAGCCAATCAAATGTTCCTAAATCACAACGTGAAATCTTCAATGTTAGTAAATACTATAAACATAAAACAATAAAGAAACCATAAGATACAAATCTGGAACCAGAGATCTTTGCACTTTTTTGAATGACAAAAAGTTAGGTATTTGATTAATCCACACGTAGTATTTTACAGCTCGTATTGTTGGATATAAACGGTAAAATTACAAATATAAAAGAGGGTAAAGGTGTTGCGCTTACTGATGGTTTTGAAGAACTCCTGCTGTGTAATATTTCTTTCAAATAGGAAATAAAAAATAAATAAAACCATCAACTGAGACGGTAGTGCTCATCTGAAATGATTTTTTACTTTCATTTTAAACCAAATCTAGCATATCTTGTTGACGGCAATACATCTAATCTTGTGAGGTCCAAAACTTCCCTTGGGGGTGTTGATGTTAAATATGTGTGTAATGTAAGCTGTAAGCTGTAAGGTGTCTAACTGATTGCCTTCAACCTCTCCATTAAACTGGTTGAGGAAAAGCAGCAGATCTCCTCGCAGTTTGGGAGGTGATTTGTGTTTCTAACTGCTTACATTCAATGCTACTGGACATATGTTGATCTACTTTGGAGGTGAAACAGAAACCATGTATTTATGAAGCACAGCATGAAAGATCTTTCTCTGCAGGATAGATCAGGTCAGGCTGCAGGGAATGAGGGTTCAGGAATAAAATATCTTTATCTATCTTAGTTATGGTAGGAAGGTGATCCGTCTTATTGATTGGTTGCTGGAGTCTTTCAGAGGGCAGACGCCAAAGACGATGGAAGAAAGGAAAGAGAGAAAGTTGCTTGCTGCAGAAGTAGTTTAGTTTTGGTCTGTGTGAATTGTAAGCTACATTAACTGAAACCGATGCATTGTTTGGCAACTGATCACCGGATGGGGAAGCTCGAGGGAGAAGATGCTTCAGGTGGAAACGGCATCTTTTTCTTATATAAGATATACTATATGTTACAGTAATAGCTTGATGTTACAGCAAATAATTCCTTCATTACTTCATTCGGTAATTGGACTTGGAACAATGTGCAGTACAATGGATAAACATGTCAAATTTGATAACTTGTAAAAAATAACTTTATAAATTAAAATGATTTACAAGATTCTGACAAAAAAAATATCATTAGTAACCTTTGGAAAGCCTTCATTAGGTTTAGACATCGTGAGGAAAATGTCATATTGCAGAGAAATGACAGACTTAGGTATTAGATATATAACAGTTTTAAGTTCATGGAGACGTGGACAATAGAAGAAAGACGTTGAAATAATCATTAACCCCCCGGAGCATCTAACTCAGGATGTTGGTGGTCTGATGTTTGTTTAACCACAGCAGCAAATAAACAAATCCCATTCCTGAAGCTGCACCTGCTGAGGCAATGTTGATATAATCAAAACAACTAATTAGCGTGGTGACTTTAAGCTCTGGATTTAAAAATGTTCATTAAATCTGCAGGAAGGAAGTTCTTTGTTGGGAAAATACACCTGTCAGCTGAAAGTTGAACTCCAGGGGACTAACCAACGGAGACCAACAGTCTCCCCAAATATATATCAGTTACAGATATTACTCTGTCCAGAGGTACATTTCAATAAAAAAAATAGCAGTATGTCAAGCAAAAAACAAAGAACAAAGAGACAAAGAAATTGCGCTAAGTTATTAACAGTATGAGCAAAGTGAACATGTCCCTCTAAATATATAAGAATAATAAGAAGATTGAAAAAAGCTTTTTCCAAAACTATACTAATCTAAGAAGAGTAATTTCATACATATTATTAATACAGATTAAAGAACAATCCTAAAGACCAGGAGCCCCCTCCAGGTATCACCACAGGTAAGAGGGGACATGTGTATTTGGGTAAACTGCATGAACATCCACTTGACCCTAAAGTCGAGACATCACCTCCAGAGTGAGACTCAGACATCAAACCCAGAATGTGTCTCTCAGTACAGACACTGCCATGAGCAAATCAACAAACCAAGCATTCATTCACTACACAAAACAGGTCAACAATTTCTGGCCAGACGTGCTGCACACACTTCCTCTCAGTTGTTTGTTCACGTGGAGAAACTCTTAGTGAAACAATTTCCCCTGAAAGCACCCTTCATATTCTCTGTCCCTAACTTGTAATTACATGGAGGTGCGGGGTTAAATCTACATTTGATTGCGCCAGCAGATTCCAGCCGATTAATCACGTGTTATCGTAAAGTTTGGACCGAGCCTGAAGTGGATTTTCTGTTTTCTTTGCAATTCAGAGAGTGCTGGCTTCCCCCAAACTGTGCCTGAGTGCTTTGACCCAGCTGCTCAGAGGGAAGGAGCAGCGCCGGGCCAAAAGGAGAGATTCCTCTCTCAGACTCACAAACAAACAGGACTGAAGTATCCAGATATAAGAAGTAGTGCCACCTCAGTGAGAAAGGAACAGGAGTCCATTCAGGTGCTCTTAAAAATGCTGAAAACTATGACCAAAAGAGTGGTGCCGTAAGTACGTATTCTTGTAGATCGACCCGGAAGTTGGAATCACAAGTTCTTCCCCAGCAAAAAGAAAATGGGTTTTTACGATTGTCTTTCAGATTATTGCAGAAGAGAAGATGAAAGAAACCTTTATGATACTTGCATGTTTTGTTCAGCAGTATAATCTCCACATATTAACACCACACCATTTCTGAACTAAAAAGCTAATGTTGGGCTATAAAGGAACTACAGCACGGTCACATGACTTCACGTCTCCACCGCTAAGCTAAAGGTGGCTAATGTTGGGCTATAAAGGAACTACAGCACGGTCACATGACTTCACGTCACCACCGCTAAGCTAAAGGAGGCTAATGTTGGGCTATAAAGGAACTACAGCACGGTCACCACCGCTAAGCTAAAGGCGGCTAATGTTGGGCTATAAAGGAACTACAGCACGGTCACATGACTTCACGTCACCACTGCTAAGCTAAAGGTGGCTAATGTTGGGCTATAAAGGAACTACAGCACGGTCACATGACTTCACGTCACCACTGCTAAGCCAAAAGCGGCTAATGTTGGGCTATAAAGGAACTACAGCACGGTCACCACCGCTAAGCTAAAGGCGGCTAATGTTGGGCTATAAAGGAACTACAGCACGGTCACATGACTTCACGTCACCACTGCTAAGCTAAAGGCGGCTAATGTTGGGCTATAAAGGAACTACAGCACGGTCACATGACTTCACGTCACCACCGCTAAGCTAAAGGCGGCTAATGTTGAGCGTGATGATGTTTAATCGTCTCATTTAGACACTTGTTAGCCTCCTCCGTTTTTATATTCACTCGTGGGGTATTTACTGACATATTTAATGTTGTACAACAAAACGTTGCAATCTCTTCAGCTTGTGTTAACCAGACATTATTTCAAGCATCAAATTAAAAGAACATCCCAAACCAGCAATGACAATTGGTGTGAAAGTTGAAATTATAAATGATAACATAGTTTAACCCTCATGTACTTGTTAATTCTGCTCAGTTGCCACACATTTGATTTGCAGGTAAATTTGTGTTACAGCTTTCATCGACATAAACAGAGATACTGTGACAGAATCTGAACAATGTTCTGCTCGTTATATTTAAGTATAAAAGTTGCATAAGTGTGAATCAGCTGTGTGATGGTTGCTCCAACAATGTGCTTCTCTCAGTGTGATGCTGCGTGCTGAGTGCCATGGCGCTTATTTGTGATGCAGGAAAGGTCTCGGCATGTTAAACCGTAAAAACAAACATCTCTGAGCTGACAATGTGCAGTCTCTGATGTTGGTACAGCGCACTGTACTTGGCCTGAAACCGTGATTAGAACTGGTCACCATCTGACCCGGTGTAAGAAATAAGACACTTGATGCACAAAACAACAATCACATATAGATGATCTGCCTTGTGAACAGGAAACATGTTTTCTCCCACACACAAATAACCCAGGTGTGATTATTTTTAAAAGCTTTACCACAATCAATGCAATACATCCCAGCTGCTAATGGAAAAGCTGAATCTCTTCTAAGATTTAATATTCTATTAATATGCATGGTGATATATAACTGCTGTATGTAGCCATCGTTGGTCAGACATTACTAGACCTTGTTGTGTAAGGCAAGGCAAGGCAAGTTTATTTATATAGCACTTTTCAACACAAGGCAATTCAAAGTGCTTGAAGACATTAAGAAAATGGCATTTAAAATCAGTCATTAAAAAGAAAAGCTAATAAAATAAACATTAAAAGAAAAAATACATGGATACAAGTTTTGATTCCTCTTGCCGCTTGTCCTTGGCAGAGGGAACAGATTGATGACGCAGGCAGTTGAAAATGTTAGAGATAAACAATTTGACTCCTGACTTGTTCAGGCAAACTCCATTTCGCTTAAAAAGATGTCTGCGATCCCAGAAAAAGTTAAAATTGTCAATAAAATGGAGAGAATGGTCAGTACAGACAGTTGAAAGCCAGGTGTTCAGTGCAAACAATCTGCTGAATCTCTCCACTCCTCTTCTGACTGGCGGTAGAGGGCCACTGATGAACACCTCTGCATTTAGAGAGCTGACAGTTTCCAACAGACATTTAAAGTCTTCTTTCAGCACTTCTGACTGTTGTTTCACAACATCATTTGTTCCAATGTGCAGTACCACATTCTTCACAGTCGGATGTTCAGCCCCAATATGCAGGATCTTCTCAGCCCAGTCAGAGACCACATCCTTGGGAAAACAGAGTACTTTGGTGTTGTTCTTACTACACAGACCTTTTACATCTCTTACAGCAGAGTCACCCACAATCAGAGTTTCAGGCCCAGTCGTTAGCTTTCCCTCTAGCCTTTTACTTTTGGAGTAGCTATTGGTCCTTACCCTGCTGTGTGAAGAGGACGGGTTATCCAGGTCATCAGAAAGAGGACATTTAGCTTATCTGACAGTTATGTTCATCTTAAAGTGACGATTTGGCTTGTTCAACCACAAAAATGAAAGTAAACAATATGTTAGATAACAGCTGATAAGTCCGATGAGTTTTTGTGTCTAAGTGACTAATGGGGAAAACCATATTTGAAACTGGTCCAGTATTAAGAGAAACTGCTGAAGCCACAAAACGGGCTGCAATGTTCCAGCAAATCAAAACAGTGAATGTACGTCCTGTCAGCATGCCCTGGGCAAGACACCTCACCCCAAATTGCTCCTATGGGGATTGCCCACAGTATTGAGTATGTAAGTCGCCTTGGATAAAAGAGTCTAACATGTGATGTAATTCTCAATATTGGCTGAGAAATTTGCAATAGCTGCATCCTTAGATAATAATACCAAGTTCAAACAGGAACTATGTTTTCCAACCCTTGAAATCCCTCAGAACCTGAAACTGAAACCTCTGTGATTTACCTCTAAATTAAACTGCACAGTAACAGCCAGGGGGGGAGAGACCACTCAAACACATGGACCATAAAGCAGTGAAACTTTCCACCAAAATAACATAAACTAGGAAATGTAATGTGGTGGGGAGGGGGAACACATCAAAGTAAAGGATGGTATATCCAAAGTGTCTGTAGAGTTTATACAGGAATAAACACACGCCCATGTTTAACTGCATTTTGTGATTAAACTCTGATTAAAGTCACACATCTGACGCCTTTTCCTGGAAGCAATACACCACTCAAGTCAATACGCTCCAAAAGTGCTTTAGCCTCAACAATCTTACTAAAGTTTATTTACACGTGCTTAAGAGTGTAAATATGTGGTTCTCCTTCTGCACTTCAACATTGCATTTTGAACTTCACATTTTCTTTGGATCAGAGAGGTGAAGATATTTGAAAACAATGTTTATCACAAGATCTCCTGAGAAAACTGAATAATGACAAAATAATGGTTTTCCAATCCCATTGTGTGTGTGTGTGTGTGTGTGTGTGTTTGTGTGTGTGTGTTTGGATGACTTTTGATGTGTTTTTATAGGAGGGTTGTTGGCTGTGCATGGAATATTCAAAAGTATTTGTGTGGACGCTAACCATTGGATTCAAAAATGCATTATAAAGGTGGATGCACAATTAATTAAAATGTAGCTAAATCGCAATGTGGACTAATGTAATATCCAAATCCCACAAAGCGCAATATTTGGTAAAGGCGAAATATGTGAGAAGATCTGAAAAATCCTTCTTTGGAACAGGTCCTCTTAAAAAAATACGAGAATAATGTTTCGTAAATGATCATTCACTCACAAACCGTCAATCATATTGCAATATCAGTCACAAATAATCGCAATTAGTTCTTTTTTCCAAATGATACAGCCCTAATGCACATGCACAGCTGTTGAGACCTGGTTCTCATTATTCTATGAGATTTTGCACCTACACATGTTCACAAACATACACACACACAAATACACACACGTTACATGTTGTTGGTTACACAATTATGGTGCTGTGTTTCCCAACTCGGCCCCTGTTTAAGTGATGGATGTCAGGCCTCTGGTACACACTGTTTCACGTTTGTATTGGCTGATTTGCTGAGGCCAGTGTACAGACAGGTACTAAAAGATTTACTTTTGCTCGGCTATAAGTGTGTTGCGCTCAAGAAGCAAAACCAGAGAGTTCTGCTGTGTTTCATTAGCGGTTTCCATTTCCTCTTAGCTCTTAGCGTTGTGTAACAGCACAGAGCCAGATGCAAAGCAGAGGGAACGTGGGCGAGGGGATTTAAACAAAACGCACTTGTTACTTTAAGGTGCTCTGCTTTTTATAAATAATCAGAAATACCTGCAGGCTCATGAGGCGCAGCATATTCTGAATATAATTGATCTTATTAGGTAAGGCTGTAACCTGCATCCTTTACAGATTGAGAAATGCCCTTTGGAGATTTGTGTCATGATTTGTATCTTTAAGGTATGTTATTAAGCTTTCAATTAAACTTTATTAACAAACTGCTAACAAGGTGAGTGAAGTTTATTTTCCGTGTGTTTTCATTGCACTGAAAAGCACTTCTAATCTGTTGAATTCGGGCAATGAAGGCTTTCTAATGTAATAATAATAATACATTTATTTTGTAAGCGCTTTTACAGGCGCTTAATGTGTTAAACCTTAAAGTATATGCGTATATAAAGCATAAGGCTAGTGAACTAGTATTTAAGATAAAGACATAAAGGGTGTATTAGGAAACAAACGGAAAAGCTATCAGTAGTTCGAGACATTGACAATTATGTGTCAACAAATATGTTGTAGGGATAAGAAACCCTGGCGTCTACATCACCCACGATCAGGTAAACTCACTCAGAGTCCATTTGGTTTTTATTTTGGGAACCTTTCCACTTTCTTCACGAGCATCTATCTCTGCTGTAATCTCCCAGGTTGCCTCAGGGGAATCACTAAAATGAGTTTGATATTTTTCTTACATCATTATCTACTTTGTATATAATTGTCTCTAATGAAAGCTGAACGAGAGCTGCTGGCATCGTCATGCAGCACGTAGCACTAAGTGGACTGCATTAATGACGGATGGCTGATACATCAATACAAACACTGAGGGCACGTACTGTTGTACTCCAAGAACACAAACACTCTCCAAAATAGGTCAGTGATGAAATATCAGAATCCATCTTAAGAACTGTGTGTGTGTGTGTGTGCGCGTGTGTGTGTTTTATTTGTACGCGACTTAAGAGGAATGATTGATTTTCACTCTTTAAGCATGTATTTGGCCCGCGGCATCAAATACAATCACTTTGACCCTTCAGACTTCTCTTATCCATTCAATAACATTAAGATTGTTTGACTTGGCCACCTGTCTTGGCAGCAGAGGCAGATTTCATCAGAGCTGGACTTCTTCATCCAGTTTGAAGTTAAAGCGAAACATTTAAAGCTTTCTGGAATCCACCCAGAATGATTTAAAAGAAGTTCTCAGCAATATTTTAAAACAGTTATATGAGAAAGAACCACATATTAAAGGGCAGCTTCAAATCTATTATCTAAAAAGACACTTGTAATTAAAGGACAGGGTCACAGTGTGTCCAGTGTCAGGTGCTCAGTGAACATTGAAACAGGTTTTACTTGCTCTAATTATAGGTTTGGTTGATTCTGGATGCTTCAAGTTCATAATGTGCTTTCAATTTAAGTGGTGGACACAATCCAGTCTTGTTTTAGGACAGACTAAAGCAGCGTGATTTGGTAAATGTGTAATAACGTGGACAGTTATGGCGATATGACTCGTGATATAACTGTGATCATTTTTTTGAGACATTGTTTACATGATCATTTAAAAATACGGTATTATAGATTTTCCAAGAGGATCTGGACCAAACAAGGGTTTTGTATTAAGTCTGTAGAATACTGTTTGTAGAGCGGGACTTCTCTGCAGCTCCGTAATAGTTTAATCTGATATGTTTAATAAATATTAAAAAGAGACATGTCATTTGGAGATAATGAGCAGCATACATTTTTACACATAGTTTAATGTTTTGCTATTTTAATGTTTTGTTGTTCTGCATGTATTGCACTGATTTCTATGCAACTATGAAATATAAAACAGTAGGAAATACATTGTGATGTAAAGCAGAGTATAAAATAGACACAGTAACAGATCCGTTAACACTGTTGAAATAGGTTTTTCTCAACTACATTATATTACATTGCATTTAGCTGACCCTTTTATCCAAAGCGACTTACAATAAGTGCATACGACCAGGAAGACACAACCTTGAAGAAAACAGAATCATAAAGTACATCAGGTTTCATAGACCCAAACATTTCAAGTGCTACTCAGCTGGCTTTAGAGAAGCCAGTCCTTTGTTAGTATATAAGTGCTTTGTTAGTAATTCTATGGCTGGAAGTGGAGTCGAAAGAGATGAGTTTTCAGTCTGGAAGGTGTGTAAGCTTTCTGCTGTCCTGATGTCAATGGGGAGCTCATTCCACCATCTTGGAGCCAGGATAGCAAACCCACGTGTTTCCATTTTACTATCAAAGACAACATGTGTTTGTTGACATGAAGTGTCCAGAAAGGTAAAATCACATGTCAGGGTTTTACCCTCTGTAATGAATTATAAATCATCACTGCATACTGATCAGATCATCGCTGTTTAATCCAAACAGTCTTTGTATTTCTATTTTTAACACACACACACACACGCACACACACACACACACACACACACACACACACACACACACACACACACACACACACACACACACACACACACACATACCATGCATACATCACTTCAGGGGACATTACATTGACTTACATGCACATTTCCTGTTGACTTATCCTAACCTTAACCATAACCAACACATGCCTAACCCTAACCAAGTCTTCACCCTAAAATTAATGATTCCTCTCATGGGGACCTCCAATTTGTCCCCATAAGGGAGGCGAGTCCCCACTCGTGACTGTGTAAACAGATTTAGGTCCCCACAAGTATAGTAATGCTAGGCCACACACACACACACACACACACACACACACACACACACACACACACACACACACACACACACACTCTCTCAGGGCAGTAATGGGAACGTTGCTAAATGTGGGTTTGTTTCTGTTCCAGCTGTTCTGCTGACAGCAGCGTTTCTCTGGGAAAATAATTGACAAATGAACCCAATAAATACAGACATCCATTGGGAATCAGAACTGATTAGAGAGGGACGCTGTGTGTGTCTTTGTGTGCTTGTTTTAAAAATGGGTAATAAAAGAAAGAAATCAGTAGAGTTGTATCTGTGTGTTATGTGGACTCACAATATTTAGCTGAGAGAAAGATTGCATAACAGTGTTTGTTTTTGCATACATGTTTAATCATGGACTCTTAATGTGCAACAGATTAGAGAAAAAGTGTGTGTGTGTGTGTGTGTGTGTGTTTATGTAAAACATATCTCAGTATCTGGGTTTACTTAAGTGCTATTAGGAAGGTCTCAATAATTTTGGAAAATCAGTGAGAAGAAAAGCAGCTGCAGAAAAATCAGAAATTGTTTTATAAATACAGTATGTCCAAGACTCAATGAGGTCAGCTACAACTGGTTCACAAACACACACACACACACACACACACACACGCACACACACACACACACACACACACACACACACACACACACACACACCACACACACACACACACACACACACACACACACACACACACACACACACACACATGTCAAAAGAGGTGGGATTGAGTGTTTACTGGCTAAACTATATTCAGCTTTGTACACCAAGAACCTGTAATTACAAAATGTTCCCACGGAGATAGCTTGAAGACATGTTTTGAAATCATTTCTGTAAAAACATGTTTTCAATTTACATTATCTTCAGTTTTGCAGCCATTCAGACTCGGAAGGTGAAAGAGGAGCTAATCGTTATATATAACTCCCTCTGAAGGTAACTTTGTGATTTGCAGACCATTTACATGCACACAAATCTAAACAACAAACTAGAGGAGAGGGAAAACCCCCAAAAGCACAATAGAGCCTCAGTACGTTGGCTTCTATATTGATCATTATGATCAGTGTAGAAACTGTCCAAATAACTACACTGATACTTGTGCCATACAAAAATAGCTCTTACCAATTAGTATGCAAAGTTTAAGTTATTAATGTATAGATACAAATACGTATAAATGAGGGTTTTAATTGTTTATTTCCATAGTTGAAGTTTTATCAAATCAAATCAAGTTTTATTTATATAGCACATTTAGAAACGATGTTTGGTGGAGCCAAAGTGCTGTACATATAATAAAAATAGCCTGCAGTAGAGACACTTTACAGCAAATACAACAGCTCAGAATGTTCAGAATATCAGTATGAGAAAAACGACACCCTCTGTCCTTAGACCCTCTATCCTTAGACCCTCTATCCTTAGACCCTCTGTCCTTAGACCCTCTGTCCTTAGACCCTCACATTGTCACAAACGAGCTGAGGACCAAAATGCAGAACACGGGAAACCAGAGATAGACGGTAACCAGCATTATTGAAGGCAGTAGGCTGGTAGGAGACAAAACGGCAGATAGTAGGCAAAGGGCTGGTCGGGGACAGGCGAGGGTTCCAGGAGACAGCAGGACGGGAGTCGCAGGCACAGAACGGGTCAGGGAGCAGGCGAGGCAGGCTGGTCAGGGACAGGCAGGGTCGAAACCGGGAGAGCAATCTGAAGGGTAATGCGGGAAAGACTGGCATGCTGCAAAGTACGATCTGGCACTGAGGTGAAAGTGAAGTGGGCCTAAATACTAATGGAGCTGATGGGTGTAACAGAGTGAGAGAGAGACAGGGTGTGACTACCAGGTGACTAAGGAATGTTAATGCAGAAAATAGGTGATGAGAAAGCAGACTGTGACACACATCGTACAAGGAAAAACTTCCAGAGAATCTGATCTTACCTTCTGTCATAAGGGTTTAAATGTATGTATAACCTTAACTACAAGACATTTTTAAGAGAACGATTCCATAATGTTTCAGCCTCCTCACAACTTTTAACATAATTTAAAATATTTCTTTTTAAAGTTAGAGCTTTCATGGCAGTCATTGTTTGAAGTGCGCTCCTGGATGCCCCGTGGTGGCCCTGTAGGGTGCACTACAAGCTACAACACATTGTGTTAAGCTGTGCAGAATAACTGAAGTAGAAGATTTACTATGGTTTATGGTAATAGTTGTTTTACTTATATGTTATTAATGAATGTACGATTGGACATCAGCAGGTTATAAAACACGAGATAATAGGGGGTCACAGGTTCAAACCCCGCTGCAGTCAGCATGTTGTTGTGTCCCTGAGACACTTCACCCCAAAGTGCTCCTGTGGGGATTGTCCACAGCGTTGAGTATGTAAGTCGCTTTGGACAAAAGCATCTAACAAGTGACATGTAATGTAATAATAGGAAAAACCAGCTGATACAATATTGATGTAGTATAAATCCAGTTCTGTCTGTATCTCTTCCCTCCTCCTCTTCTTTGTTTCTGTCTTATATTTCCTCTCACCCCCCCACCTCCATTTATCTGAGTTAACTTTATCTGCTTCAGCTCTTTGTTCCTCCCGCTCTGCTTCACTGTAGTGATTTACGAGTGAACAGGCGACGTGTCTGGAAGTGTTGAACCGAGACTTCCTCAGTTTCATCCTCCTCGGTCTCGTATCTTTTAACCTTTTCCTCAAGACTCCTTTACAGTTGAGCTGCTGTTTCTCTTTCTTGCAGTTTTTTATCGAAAGAAAACTGTTTTATTCAAGTTTACTGTAACTCAACACAGACAACAACATACTGGAAGGAATTCAGATTTTTATAGCCAACTTCAGCAAATGTGTTGACATCATTGTCTCATGCTGGTGTTGCAATGAAGCTGCTCCCAATCTCTCCTTATACACGTTCTTATGTTTCAAATCTGATTAGAGAAGCTAAAACAACCATCGATTGTGGAAGAGTTCAAGAAGCCTTAAACAGCTAAAGGAACTAGAGGTATATGGAAGTGAATGCATCTTACTTTGGAAATGTTTTCACTGAGAAACAAGATGTGAAACTGTTTTGTAATATGATACGTAAAGCTTTGGGTTATTGGAAAAGGAAATGTACATATAGTTAGTTTTGAAGTTGTGAAAGTGTAGGTATGGCACATTTTTCTCCTATTAAGAGAGAGACAGTTTTCTCCTGTGTGGCACCAAAAACCTGCTCTATAAAAACCGTTACATCACATGCGACCCCAAACACATCGTGTATAGAGAGTTTGAGTTGCTGTCCTCGGGCAGAAGGTATAGATTACCAAACTGTAAATTGAACAGGTATAAGTTTTCCTTTGTTCCGCTGTATCAAGCTGCTGAACAGTCAGAAACAATTGTGATTATGCTGTTAGGAGTTGTTGGGAGGAGCAATGTTTACAGTAGTCTGTGCAATGGAGAAGGTCAAATAGGGGAAGTGCATTATGCGTAAATAGGTATGGACACAATAGGGATATGTGCAATTTGACGGACACTATGCATAGGTGCAATAGGGAAAGTGCAATATTTGATTTATGTATAAATACAATAGGGGAAAGTGCAATTTGATTATGTATGTTCAATAGGGATATGTGCAATAGGGAAAGTGCTGTACCTGTGTGTTTCTTGTCCATTTCTTTGCCATGTGATATGTGATCTCTGTTCTGTATCTATGACTGATTGACCTGAATGTTTTATGTGTATTATCTCGATGCCCAAGACAATAAAGCTCTCTCTTATCTTCAAAGACAAACTATTGTATCTTTGTGGGATAGTGGTGGTCTAATGGATAGTGAGGTGGGGTGAAGATCGGAAGGTTGTGAGTTCAAATCCCGCCAGGAACACCACCACTAGTGTGCCCTTGAGTAAGGCACTTTGTCCTTAGTTACTCCAGGGAGAATGTCCCTGTAATTGGTCATTGTAAGTCGCTTTGGATAAAAGCGTCAGCTAAATGAAATGTAATGTTGTAGCCGAATTACAGCGATGCTGGTTTGATTTCATCTCAGGACCTTTGTTTCGTCAATAAACTGTCAAATTAGGGCAAGATTGCAAAAAATAACATTAAAAGAGAAAAAATAGCACAAGATCTTTTTCTACGTATTCTTGCAAGCTTTCTTTGTTCTCTCCTTGCTCCAGGATCTCTGCAGCCTTTTGCAGCCGCTCAGATTCACAGAGATGATAACACTGCAGTAATCAGCTGCAGGGACACAGAACGCCGACCTGGCTCCCACTAAAAAGAAACTCCCGTAAACTGGTGTGTTCCTCTTTTTATCCCTTTCCTCTTTACAGGGCAGTTAAATCCTTCAGTTGCCAGGCCGGAAAATGAGTCACATGTGGTCGGAGAGAGGAGAATTTGCAGCTGCCTGATAACACCAGAAGAGACACAGCGGCAGCAAAAAGACTGACGTAAATACAAAGAACATGGTGTGTTCAGGGACCATTTACAGAAACGGATGTCTGATCTTCTACCTGAATTATTCTGATGACTTTATTTACACATAAACCATCATTCAGGTCGTGAATCAGAAGCGTTAGGGCTGGGTTAGAAAACAAGGAATTACAGTGTGTATAGTCGTTCTAAATGGCCACACTGAAAGACAGTGTGAAACACATCCATAATGGAGTGGTGCAGGAATGAGTGCTAAACCTGGAAATGAGTTTCACCAGTTCCGGTTCCATCATCTCGGAGTCACTGGGTTTTTAAATGTGTTTTTGGTTGTACGCCTGGAATAAGGTCTGTGGTTAACACAAGCTGAAGAGGTTTGAACGTGTTGCTTTATGACATCACATATGTCAGTAAATACCCCACTAGTGAATTATTTGGGGCATCTAACCAAAAACACATTCAGAATAACCATTGACTTCCATTTGAGGTCAATGGAAGTGCTACAATGCACTCAATTATCACTTTAACAGAGTTCGGCCTTTACTAAGACACCGTTTGTCACACTGTATGTATGTTTTAATAATATAGTGTTGATTTGAGGCATTGAGATGCACCACCATGTTTAAGGGTTTATACTAGATTCACTTTTGTGGATTAAACTTCCGTGTGACTAGTTTGTTCCAAAACAGATTCAGCCGTCTAATAACCATTAATGTACGTGACTCTAAGAGGAAATTATTATGAAAGGTATAAATAAAAGCGACATAGTGACTTAACACTGAAACAAAACATCCTGACAGAACCATGTATGGACGTCTTCTTCAGTGTGCAGACTGATGTCTTCTGAGTGACGTCTGTGTTAGTCACACTCACTGTGCAATGTTTGTCACCACATAAATACACACACAGACAGACACTCTTGACCACAGACACACACACACACACACACACTCTTGACCACAGACACACACACACACACACACACACACACACACACACACAGACACAGTCACTCCTGACCACAGTGAGACAGAAATTGTGATTCACAGACAAGCACACACACACACACACACACACACACACACACACACACACACACACACTCTTGACCACATAAATACACACACACAGACACTCTTGACCACAGACACACATACACACACACACACACACACACACACACACACACACACTCTTGACCACAGCCACACACACACACACACACACACACACACACACACACACATACACTCTTGACCACAGACACACACACACACACACACACACTCTTGACCACATAAATACACACACAGACAGACACTCTTGACCACACACACACACACACACACACACACACACACACACACACACACACACACACACACACACACACACACACACACACACTTGACCACAGACACACAGTGAGACAGAAATTGTGATTCACTTTCCAGCATTACCATTGTGTGGAACTGTGGTAACGTGCAATTCAGTATCTATTCCAATCTTTTTTCTATAACATGAAGTGTAATAAATAAAACATCGTTAAAAAGCTAAGCTGCAGTGTAAAACAGAAGCACATGAGCCTCTGGCCTTCACATTATCAGATCATAAACCGGCCAATCATCAGCCAGCGCACTACAGGTTTACAACGGTTTATGAAACACTTAAAAAAACCCAAACACACTCCTGTCCCCCGACTGCAGATCTCCATGAAACACAATCAAACTGCTGCTGTAAAACCATTCTCCCCTCACTGCCTCCAACCCTCTATAATCTTCCCAAACCATTTCCAACAGGGTAACTCAGACTTCAGGGAGCGGTGAATCATTTAAACATCACAAGAACTTGAAGAAGTAACCGAGCTGTGAAAAGAGATTCTGAGAAAATGTGTCCGTCCGGATAAAAGCAGGTACAGATGTTGTGTCTCGTTAAAGATTCAGTTGAGAGGGACACAGTAAAGATTCAGAACAGTAACTTCTTAAAACACAAATCCAGTAACTTTTCACCACTGGGATTTGTCTGGATAGAAAAAAGAGAGCTTCAGGAGGAAGGAAGCGGGATTTAAAGGCTCACAAAGAGAATTCTTGCCTTTAAGCCCATAATGCCACAAGTCTGTTCCAATTATGTCGACTTCTGAAGACTTTTACTCTATTTCTTTTTAAATTGAGGTCACTGTTTGTTGACGTCATGAAACTATTGCAAATATTGAATTTCAACAGTTTGTCAGCTTTGGCCAAGAGTTATTAGATTTACACGCAGTCTGTAACGAGGCATTCAAATTGTATTTCAACTATAAAAAGGGTTTTAAAATGTGTTTTGCTCGGATTGTTTACACTACTGTTGTTTTGTCATGTCAGACGTGTTTGCTGTGTTCAATCATTATTACTTTTGTCAAACTATTAACAAATGATTTGATAAGAAGAGCAGCAATGATGGGTTGACTGTTTGTTGGTGGATGACACAAACAATTGCAGAATACTTGTATTATACATTCATCGTAAAGTTCATTTCTATTGAAGATAATGCCGTTCTCAGTCTCTCAATATTGAGATTTTATGATTTTCCATATTAACTTAATATTTTTGGGGTTTTGTAACAACAAAACAAGACATGTAAAGTCATCACCTTGGACTTTGTTAAACTGTTATGGACATTTTTTATATATTTTAAGACATTTTATAGGAAACAATCGTCAATAAATAGAGTTGTTGCCCTCCAGCACTTTCACTCGCTCTGAAGAATTCCTCCTCTTTAAATTTGACTTTGTTTTTATTGCACTTTTAACGATGTATTTAAAGCCAGTTGCGGCTGAATGGTTGTGGTTGTTGAGACTGACGGAGGCTGCGGGCAGATAATAGCCGTCATTAGGCCGTTGTTAGTGCTGTCAGTGGGGTCTGTTTGATGTGAGGCTGTAAAAGATGATGCAGCACAGACCAGGTGTTCCTCCACACTCAGGTCAAGCTGCAAATGCTCCCAGCAGAGATTGGGTTTGTGCAAAAGTTAATCTTTTAAGAATGTTTTCACATCTTAGCTTGTGTTAGCCTCTTGTTTCTATCTCTTTTGGTTTCCACAAAGTCCTAATGGGCTCTACTTTAGGCAAACAATCTCTGATGTGAAGCAAGAAACAACCAAGATCGAGCCAATCACTAACACCAAGCTGCTCCCCCGGTGAATTCAAATATGCATCTCCCTCTTTAGTAATCTCCGTATCCCATCAGATTTCTCTAAATTGCTGCCGTCTCTCTCTCTTTGTGTCTCTGCAGGTTATCATCAGAATAACCTTTGAGCAGATCAAAGTGTGGCAGCAGTTTGCACCCGGCTGTGATCTGACCACAGCTCTTTCCGTCTCTCCATCTCAGCTCCATTTGAAGTCAGTCATTTGGCAGAAACCTAAACAAACCCCACGTTAACTCCCTCACTTACTGCTGTTTACAGACCCACTCTCTCCAAAACCACTGAACTGCTGCAGAGGCCACACTGAAACTCAACGGTACTGTTACGATTATTGTGTTATGTCACGTTTTGTATGTCTTGTTTTGGGTGTTTTGCTGTTCTCCCTGTCATGTTTTCCTCTTGGTATATTGTCTGGTCCTTCTCCCTGTGTTTTCCCTCCTGTCGTTAGTTTCCCTGGTGTGTCTAGTTGTCTGATTGTGTTCACCTGGTGCCCCTGTGTTTTCTCCTCCCTCCTCACCTGTCTCTTGTTTGTTTGATTAGTCCTGGGTGTATTTAGGTTCTGTGTTTTCTGTTAGTCTTTGTGAGTTCCTTGTCGTATTTGGACGTTGTTCACGGGGTGAGAGTACTGTTTTGTCGAAGTTTGTTCCTGTAGCCTTGCAATAAAGGTATTTTTTCTGTTCATCTGCATTTGGGTCCTGCTTGCCTCACTCAACCCTGACAGGTACACTTTGAAGAGGGAAGACATAGATACTGTTCTGCTTTATGTTGAGAGACAAGCTTAAGTAGATGTCATGCGCTTTATCTGTTCTGAAAATGGTTTTAAATTGCAGTGCCTGCTTTTTCAGATTTCATCTACAGAAAACCAGGACAGTAACGCCAACATGCAGTGAAGTGGTGTCAGAAACGCATGCTCTCTAGAGGATGAATCCTACCAACTTTTGGTTTTTAGGAAATGCCTCAAGACCCACCTGTTCCACACCGCATTTTACTTACTTTATTTATTTTTTAACCTTTTATTTTTTATATTGCCATATTTGATCCAATATGCTCCTTTAGATATCTTTTTCCTTATAGCTTTGTGACATTTGTCTTTAAAGTGTGCTATATAAATCAAATGTATTATTAACTTTGGGAATGCTGACTTGGCAATTTATGAACCATGGGGTTCAATTTTGTGTTTTTAAATCATAGATCTAAAGAATTATTTAATTGATTGTTATCAAATTTGATATAGACAATTCATTTCATTTCAAACCTTTATTTAGACAGATAAATCTCATTGATCTCTTTTTCAAGGGAGACCTGCTCAAGTAGTTCCACATGAAACAGAACAACAAAAGTACATCACACAGCATCATTACAGGGATTACAATTTACATAACTATCCACATGAGCAGGTACCAACAGCTTCCGATTGAGTAGCATCCAACCGAGCTTTAAAAACATTTAGTGGCACCAGATTGCTCAGTTTCCATTTCAATTGCAGACTATTCCAAGACAGAGGAGCTGCGCATCTAAAAGCTGGCTTCCCTAAGACAGTCCTAGCAGTTGGCACATTTAATAAAACCACAGCATGCGATCTCAGGCAGGAGCCACTTACAATTCGCCGTGAGATCAGGGAGCAGATAGATATCATGTTCTGCTCAGCATTAATTGTAACATTAGGTCAAATTGTATTCAATACTTACTTTATGACCAATTACCTGCAGAGCTAATGACATTCCCATCAGCCCTAGCTGTATTTTGTGTTTAGCGCTAACTAGCAAATGTTAGTATGCTAACGCTAAACTAAAATGGTAAAAATTGTGTCGATTTCACATCACACCTAAGACCATATTAATAATAATAATACATTTCCTGCATAAGGGAAGACTTTGACAAGGACACTGTACAATTTGTTAAAAAAAAAATAGGCAACAGAAGATGATAAAAACACAAACAGGAAATCATGGAGGAGACAGTCAGTGGACACAAATGAAACATATCATGGGGAGCCCTACAGTGAGTAGGCAGATTTGAACAGGTGGGTTTTTAATTGGGATTTGAATATGGTGATTGTGTCTGACTGTGTATTAGCATTCTAAAAACTAGCATGGAGGCTAATATTGGTCGCTTTGGATAAAAGCATCAGCTAAGTAACATGTGATGTATTGTGACTGAGAGATGGTGTTTACGTTTGTCACTGCTGAGTCACCATCTTTCTGCAGAACAAAAATAAAGATGTGTAACAACATTACAAACGCCACACTCGCTGCGCTGTCATCGGCGCTGTAGTCTGACCTCAGTTAAAGACTCCAGCTTTAGGATCTGATTTGTGACTCCCTGAGCTCTGAGAGGGAACATTTGCTACCAGTGAGCGCATGAGAAACACAAATATTGGGAAGAATTTGACCAAACGGAGGGAATCTGCTGTCTCAGTTTGGGGGTTGGGGAGTGCTGTACTGCAGACTGCAGACACCACACAGCTGTGGCTCTGAAGAAAGACTTTGTGCAATATCTCTATTATTTCAAAACTTTTGCGTGCAGTTTACAAGAAAATAGAAGTCATGTTCTGAAAGGCTGGAGTATGCATGTAGCCTTGGCCAATTGATTATTGAATCCAGACTAATCAAAAAAAGATGAATCATCAATTGGAAAACAATGGACTGTTGTAGTCAGGCCAAACTTTCTCTTCAAATGTGATGATGTGTATATACCAGAAAAAACAACCAATTTGAACATTTCATTTGGCTCTGGAAAGACATAATAAATATAACTGTAAATTAATACATTACTACACATTACAATTTCTGCTGCCTTTTTAAATTTGTTTGGATTTCATTAATTCTTGTAACGCTGATTCATAGGATAGTGGTGAAGCCTCTTCTGAAAAATGTTTTCTCATTTAATCTGGATAAAGACTAAGATGTATATATAAATATCTCTCTGGCCCGTCAATGAGAGATTCATGAGGAATTTACTTTAACCCTAAAAACACCTTAAACTCTGATACTTTGAGAGGGAGGGACAGGGACACTGAGAAGAGACGCAGTTATCTTTTATCTGAATTAAATTAAAGCTCTGATGAGCGGACGGTAACAAACGTGACAGAGTCAGAGAGAGATTAGATAGCCAGCTGGAGGTCAAAGGTCACCTCTCTGTCTCCTGTCGCTGCTGCAGGCCTCAGCTCTGGACCTGACCCGCGACTCCTCAGAGGGTAAACAGTGTGGGTGGTGAACACACGCACACACACACACACTAAAGCACACACACTAATACGCATGCACGCACACACACACATACCAGCTTTTTGAAAACACTCCTGAAATCTCAATGGTTTAATCCGGTGAAGCGCCACTCTGAATTTACATTTTCTGCAGATTTAAATCTTTCTATGAGTGCTTCAGATACTCAAAAAAAGAGTAGAAAAGAAATCCACCCCGGTGGGCAGCAAAAATCTGTTTCATCCGTTTAATGTATGTCACTCTCTGAGATCTGTTTGGGTTGCAGATGTGAGTTTGAGTGTGTATTCAGGGTTTAAGAGGAGTAAAGCAACATTTCTATCACACTTGCGGCCAAAATCTATGTAGGCGTACGAAATAAAATGCTTTCATTTTTAAATCAATTCATAATTTTCTCTATAAAATGGAGGAAAGATGGCCAAATTACATTTTTGGGTTGAAACTGGTGACTAAATTGCTGACAAAGCACTTTCTCTAAGGTTAATATTTTCCAAAGACATTCAGAAACATTGCAGCCATCGCTGATTGGTAAGGGTTCGCTTTTACTTATGATTTATTAACAATAAAAAATGGTCACCTTCCTCGATTTTTAAAGATAGAGAGAGACAACATTGGGTTACTTCTTAAATGAGGCCATGATGGAAACACCCACCATTTAGAAAGCTAAATAAATCAAGTCAGCATTCCTTCTGATAGAATTATGATTTATATCGACTGACTTTAAACAGGAGCATTATTCATGCTGCGGCTGTGACGTTTAAATGATTGTAATGATGATGAATGGGGACTCCCCGCACACGCATTCCTTTCACAAATATTTTCTTTCGCTAATCCGATTTCATGGATCAACATCACCTGCTGCACCCAAACCATTTCAATCTGCACGTCAGCAGGAGTCTGAGCCAACGTCTCAACTTCACGAGAGGAAGTAGAAAATGGATGTGCTGTAGAGCTCACAAAGAGGCTCTGTGGCTAGTATATTTAGAGACTACTGTTTTATCTTTAATCAACACTGCTGCACACTAATAACGCATCTCTCAAAACAATCGGTCTTTGTTCAGTTAGAAAAATCAGGAGCAAAGACAAATGACAACAAGTGACTGAGGTAACGGACGGGTTCGTGTTGATATCTGGCTAGAGTGTTTTATTTTATGGTACAGCCACGGTGAAATGCCAAATCTGTGCGATTAAAGTGTGAGAATTTAAATGTAATCCCAATGGTGATAATTACACAAAGATCATTCGGAACAATTCCACTTGATTTTATGTAAATTGCTTCATTTGTGTGAGCTTATTGTTGAGATAGAACATTTGACTTATTTTGGTCTTGCTAACTGCATTTACGGAAGGCAATGGTTTGTTGTCGCTCATAATATCTCTACAACAGTTGGATAAATTGCCATTATATGTTTAGCTGATGTTCAAGGCAAGGCAAGGCAAGGCAAGTTTATTTATAGAGCACTTTTCAACACAAGGCAATTCAAAGTGCTTTACAACAAATGAAAGACATTAAGAAAATGGCATTTAAAATCAGTCATTAAAAAGAAAAGCTAATAAAATAAACATTAAAAGAAGAAATACATGGATAAACACTAAAAGAAAAAATACATGGATAAAAGTTACAGTGCAGTCTAAGATATGAATAGTTCAATTAAAAGCAGCGACAAAAAGAAAAGTCTTTAGTCTGGATTTAAAAGTAGTCAGAGTTGCAGCGGACCTGCAGGTTTCTGGGAGTTTGTTCCAGATATTTGGAGCATAATAACTGAACGCTGCTTTACCATGTTTAGTTCTGACTCTGGGGACAGAAAGCTGACCAGTCCCTGAAGATCTGAGAGATCTGGATGGTTCATAATTTAGCAGTAGATCAGAAATGTATTTTGGGCCTAAACCATTCAAAGCTTTATAAACCAGCAGCAGTATTTTGAAATCTATTCTTTGACACACAGGAAGCCAGTGTAAAGACTTCAGAACAGGAGTGATGTGATCCACTTTCTTAGTGTTAGTGAGGACTCGAGCAGCGGCGTTCTGAATCAGCTGCAGCTTCCGAATAGACTTTTTAGTGAGACCTGTGAAGACACCATTGCAGTAGTCGAGTCTACTGAAGATAAAAGCATGGACAAGTTTTTCCAAATCCTGCTGCGACATTAGTCTTTTAATCCTAGATATGTTCTTTAGGTGATAGTAGGCTGATTTAGTAACTGTTTTAATGTGGCTGTTGAAACTCAGGTCAGAGTCCATGACTACACCTAGATTTCTGGCTTTATCTGTTGTTTTGAACATTGCAGACTGAAGCTCAGCGCTAACTTTTATACGTTCTGCCTTGGCTCCAAAAACCATTACCTCAGTTTTATCTTTGTTTAATTGGAGAAAGTTCTGACACATCCAGTCATTGATTTGTTCAATGCACTTACTCAGTGTTTGAATTAGAGCATAGTCTCCTGTTGAAACTGTTACGTAAATTTGTGTGTCATCTGCATAGCTATGGTAACTTATTTTGTTGTTTTTCATTATCTGAGCCAGTGGTAGCATGTAGATGTTAAAGAGAAGCGGCCCCAGGATGGAGCCTTGAGGAACCCCACATGTCATATTTGTCAACTCAGATGTGTATTTACCAATAGAAACAAAGTTGTTTCTGTCCTTTAAGTAGGATTCAAACCAATTTAGGACGGTTTCCGAAAGTCCCACCCAGTTTTCCAGTTCAGGGTGCCCCCTGCCCAGAGGATGAATCCTACTAACTTTGGTTAATGTCAAAGTCTTCCCTGATGTAGGAAAATACTGCAACAAAAATTAATGGATATGAAAAATTTTTTTTACGGCTTTTCTTTTCTAATCTAGCATTATTTAAAAAAATGCAAAATCTTCGACTGGACGAAGGAAATCAGGTTTTATTTTTTCAAACATATGTTTAATGACTGACAAGACATTCCTTCAGACTACTTTATGTGCTCAGTAACTAATCGGTTTAAGCATGGCGTGCACGGCCCGTTATTGGTTGCGTTTCCACTAGGCGGGTACTTTTTCACAGTTTTCTGGCTCTCCAAAATTGAGGTTCTTTCCGGGCCAACAACCGGGCTGAGTCGGGCTGAGTATGCTAAGCTAGAGAGAGAATCGCTGGCAACTAAAACAAAAAGAACATATTTGACCGTGATTTAATTGTAATACACGTTTCAAAATTATGCCGAAGGAACAACATGCTGATACCGGTTAGTACAAACCATGAATTAATGCTTTGACAAGTCTGCAGACAGACGACAGGCGAAACACCTTTTAAAATGCGTGCTTTCTAAATGGACGTTGTATATGCTCCGACTGTCCACACTCACAACAACGGCCTACAGACATAAATAAACCAGCGACTGTATTCTCCATGACACAGGCAGTCTGTGGTTTGTGTCTAGTTTCTGAACAGATATGAGGAGCTGTGAGCTCTGAGGGCTAACAGCTAACGGCTGATGTTGGTTTTGTGTTTCCGCATTGAAGATGACGTCACGGCTCCGCCTACACTGCGTTACTATAGTTACTGCCCCAGCTACTACACTGTAATGGAAACGCAGCATAAAGTGAGCCTGGCCTAACAAGGCCTAACGAGGCCTAGCCATACCGTACTAAGCCGAGTGAGGCCCTGCAGTGGAAATGCGCCATTAGTCTTGTCTGTGATTCCTGGTAGTGCTACTACTAGTCACTCGGCTTGGCAAATTCCCACAATTGATGTGTGTAGGTTATCATTTTCACACTAGAGCAGTGGTCGCCAATCAGCGATCTACCCGCACCACACTCGCGATCGACCGGTCGATCGCGAGTGTGGTGTGGGTAGATCGCGGACCATTAAAAAAAAAAGTAACAGAAGAAAGAATAATGTTTGAAAAATACGTTTTAGATGTAAACCTATCATCCACCACCCCGTTAGCAGGGGCCACTTGATTGACGTTTATTTGAGACACCTCAATAATATAATACATTAACCGTGCTTTACGTGAACCTCATCATGACACAAGAGAGAACGGTAGGAGTGCTATTTCCCGTGTTCAGTGAATGCAACAGAGGCAAGTCACCAGACCAATCAGAGAGTTGCATGGAAATACACGTGTGCTTGTGTCATTCAAGCTCGGCTCTGGGTGTGTGTGGCAATAGCGCATTTAGTGTGAGAGGGAGAGAGAGGGAGAGAGGGAGAGAGAGGGACCGGTGCAATCGGGAACCGTGATGTTAGCATCTGGTTAGCTAGCTGCACTAACGGACATAGGGAGCTGTTTCCACAACAAGGTGGAGGAGAGTCCTCTCCTCAGACTGAGGGGCTCAGGTGAGCTGAAGGACTCTCTGAGTGTTTAGAACGATTTTGTCACAAATTATTCAAAAGATTATTTCCGCAGCACACCTTCATATGATCATTATAGTTATACAAACAATAAGAGAATAAATGAAAAACAGGTATGAAATACTATTTGGCAGTAAAACAAGAATACAGTTTGAAAGGGGAATGATTTGTAAAATATCCATAAAGAAAAAGAAAATATGTTTACAGTTCTGTTTCATCTGGGTGTTGAGAGATGTATCCATAGATCTCTTAATATTGGTCTCAAAGTGCACCAAATTGATGCTTTCAACTTCAATATTTAAAAAAAAAAATAATAATCTTCACGGGGGAGCATCCCCCCAGACCCCCCTAGAGGAGGTGAGGACCTAGAGGAGGTGAGGACCTCCCTAGAGGAGGTGAGGTCCGCCCCCAACTCGTAAAAAATAGCACTTTACCCCTGCCTATATGCCGTGAGCTGATTATGGAGCCTTCATTGTAACAGTAATTCAGATGCAAAGCCTATAAAAGGCCTCAAATTAGAAGCACTGTCTGGGCCGTCTTTTTCACTCAATTCTGCAATAGGTAGATCTCGCCTTTCACCTAGGCCGAGGTCGGTGACCTTGGGCTTAAAAAGGTTGGTGACCACTGCTCTAGAGAATGCCATTGTTGGGTCGGGATATTGCACAATGGAGGAGAATTCTGGGTGGTTAACAAGAACCTCCCACATGTCACCCCCTGCCAGCAATCAGAAGAAATGTGTAGGCAGGTAACAATTTCCAGCTCAAACTAAAGAGACTGCAAATGTTATCCAACTCACTATCAATTAGAAACCATCACTCATCATACATCAATTAATATAATAATTAGCAATCTTTAACGGCTAAAGACAGACTCTTGATCTTTTGTATCTGTGAGAAGTGGTCAGTTCTTCACACATTCATTCTTTGGTACAGCCGAGGTGTTCTGCAATACTTCTGCAGAATAGATGGTAACGGGGGAATATGGTTTCACATTGGCTCTTATTGCACAGCGTGCAGTCACATATGCAATGAAACCACAGATGTAGAAATTATAGTTTGTTAGAACAACAGAAGGGAAAGTGTTCACTGATTGAAACCAGCTGCCACTCATCGAGAGTCATAACCCCAATCTTTGATCTCTCCTGCAAGAAAACTGAGCCACACAGACACACACACTGACGCACACACACACACTGCGTACACAGCTGCTATAAAATGACATGTCCGATTAATGAATTCACACATATTTTCAGGTCTTCAGCAACATGTTTTCCATTAACAATACTCTAATTTGACTATAATTGGAGAATGACTTTGCCATATCTACTTATATACCCAGTGATACAATGTTCTATGTGGCTGTAATTTGTACTGAACTTTGCCTTTTGGTCTGACAGAAGATTCTTAGTGAAAAGTACCTGAACATTAATAAATTCCTTCATCTAATAATAATAATACATTTATATAGCGCTTTTCCTGGTGCTCAAAGCGCTTAAATAAGTTATCTGTTCTGCATAAGACCCAAAGTCACAAGACACAACACTCATTACTTTAGCTTGAACTGTCAACCTGCTTTTGACCAACCTTCTCTTCTATAAGTTATTTTGATGTAGCCAACATTTAAATCTCAAATCTCTTCTAGTGTAAGATATTTAGTAAAAAGTAGATGTCATGTTTTCCAGCTGTCCTCCATAAGTCGCAAAGTTACAAGACACTGCACATGTGTGTCAACCTTCTTGCCTCATACATGTTTCGTTGTGTGCAAAAGATCTACAAACGATAAAGAGGAGGTAGTTTGTCTCTTACCTTCTGCAGCCACTGCGTGTTGTTCGCCATCGTGCTCTCCAGGCGCTGCAGTTTCTGAGCCGACCATTCGCGGTCGATGGGTGGAGAGTCTCTCTGCACGACGCTTGGCCCGCCGCGAGAGACGCCATATTGTTCGGTCTGTGGAGGCGATGCTCCGCCCAGACATCCGTCCAGCTCGGGCAGGATGAAGGTGTAGCTGCACTGACCGTGTTGGATGCGGTGAAACTTCCTTCTCTTCTCCGCACCTCCTCCTCCGCCGCCACCACTTCTTCTTCTTCCAGCTCCTCCTCGTTCTGTGCTGGAAACACCGGCTGCATCAGAGACGACTGACAGGGTCCAAAGCAGCACCAGCGACCCCCAACAGAGATTTACACCTTTCATAGCGATCTCTTCAAACGTATTAAAGTGTTCTCAGTGCAAGAGGGTCAAGAGAAGCTCATTCACACTCTGACCCCAACTCACTGCATGAAAACATCAAGATGCCTCTGCACCTACCGTCAATCCATGAAGGCTGATCTGTTTGATTTCAGCAGGTAACACTTTTGCAGAAACAGGAAGCAACACCTGTCCTGTGAGTGTCTTCCGTTCCTTCCTCAATAATGGTGAAGAATCGCATCAGACGAGGTGATCAACACGTGGGATCCATGTCCTTCTTTTGCTTTTGGATATTAATTTTCTTCTGTTGTTGGCTTTCTTTTGCTGATGAAGGATAACAGGATGGGTCCACTACCTTTTACCCTGAGCCGGTCTCTCATGATTTTCCTTGAAGTTCCCTAATATCTTTGTAAAAAAATGTGTTTGGAAAAGCTAAGTTGAATTTAAGAGATAAAAATAGAGGTTATGGTTTTTTTTAGGGTTTGGGAATAGTGAATGTCCAAACTGCCAGGGGGAATGAAAGGAAAGGAAATCTGTGGGTGGAAACATCCTTCTCTGGTGGCTGCTTGTTCAGAAGTGGTCGAAGAGAAATACTTCTGCCCCTTCTTATCTGGGGCTGGCTGAGAAAGGGAGGTCTGAGCGAAGGAGGGAAGAGTGGGAGGAGGAGAGGGAGGATTGGAGGGACAGGAGACCTGAGGGAGGTCTATTAGAGGACCCTCTCTATTTGTAGGCTGAGAGGCAATGAGGGAGGAAGGAAAGAGGGAATAAAAAGTAGCCAGAAAAAGAGAAAAAGAGGGGGAATATTAAGGGAGTGTAGAGAGGATAGGTCAAAAATATAAGACAGAGAGATAAGACACCACGCGGAGAAAGAGAGGGCAGAACAAGAAACTAAACTGTTGAATGAACATAGAGGAGAGAAAGAGATCTAGCTATGGTTTAGTAGCTGCAGTAATCTTCTTTCCTAACTGATCTGAAGTAAATCCTGATGCCTTGTATGGTCATTTATACTGAGTCAGCAACGGCTCTGTCCTCAAAACAAAGCCACGCTCTGGGGCATCATGGGAGATCAGGCAAGCAGAGGCAAACCACCTAGTCCACACAAATTTGGGTTGATAAAAATAACATTTGATTAATTTGAGCCATGCACAACTGTGCTACAACTACCATGTCGGTCGGTGACGTCATTGGGCCCAAAAATACTTTTTCCCATTGACTTACACTGGGAAAGATCAGCGGATATTGAAAGTCAGTAAATTAACTACCCAGTCCAAGAACTTGAATAGCCCTAATTCAATTAATGAGGTCCTTAAAGTTGTGAAATGTGCTAAAAGCAGAATCTGGAGATATTTTCCTCTACATTTATTTGACTACGTTGGGATGGTCGTGATGTGGATTGGGGACGGGGCTAAAGGAAAAAGCCAGTATGCATGATGGGCCAATAGATACAGAGGATTGCCAGAGGAAGGAACTTCTGGGTATAAATGTTCTCGTTAATTGAGCAGTCTTGTATTCATATGGATGAACGCGGCCCCTTCTCCAACGCTGTATCCAGTCCTCTTCATACATCCATGGTTAAATTCTCTCTCTGTCGCTGCATGCACCTTCTCATCTGTCCTGCAGCTCTTCCCTCTACATGGAAGTACACACTAAGATTATTTCCAGACAGATGGCTCGGCCCCAGGCTTGTGAAACACTAGCTCAACATGTGTGGAGAGACGTGAGTTGTCGATTATTGAGGTTTATTTGCACAGCGATAAACTGTTCTGCAGAAGTTGACGGATACAGATAAAAGCAGAGATAAAAGACACACTTACATATTCGTGCAAAGAGATAAAAATCCTTAAAAGTGACATTTGAACTCAAAATAAAAAGATATAGGGTGTGTTTCTGCACCCTCCTCAAAGTATGAAGAGAAATGGCCGATCTTATCGTCCTACGTATTTATTTTGACATTAGACATCTTATTTTCAGCTGACCTGACCTCTGTCTACTTTTACTGCTGTGCTGTGGCATACATCTTCATTTTGGCGGGGTCGCTCACTTAATGTTGGCCGATTGGTCCTTTGGGGGAGGGCAGAGGGTAACAGCGAGTGGCTTCTGCCCCAACCGGAGATCATTCTCATGGGAACAGGAGAGGAGGGAGAGTCTGGAGCTCAGAGCTGCGAAACATAGAGCTGTTCCAAATGCTCTTATTGCAGGATTTTTTAAGAGTTATATGTTTGGCTCTCATATCTAGTTAAAAAGCGTCCATCTGATACTCGTTTCTCAATCACAATCCTGACTGAGGCATGAGCCAAAATATCTGATTATTAATGAATCATTTTGTCCTACCCAGATAAGGTTTTATGTCCTCAATTATTTTAATAATTGATTTAGGATGATTTTTTCAAATTTCGAATCATAGCCAGACATTTCCTTGATAGCTTTTTTATTTAAAATCTTTATATTTATTCATCCATGAGAGGTCTCATCCAAATACCAATATGATTCAATCAATTGTGTTCCTTACAGGTCTAAAAGTTGGATGGATAGCATCAGTTTGATAGTTGTGTCTTGAGTATATAAGCTTCAAGGTTCAAGGCTTTTATTAGTCATTCGTGCATAGCTACAGTGTAGTTATGACGATGAAAATCTTAGGTAACAGGCTCCTCCAACAGTGCAACACAATACAACAGATAAACAGTGCAAGTAAATAGTAAATAGTAAATACTGAGAAAGCTGAGATTCCCGACTGACGATCAATATTCAGTCTCAATACCCCAGAAATGTCGGAGCATTAAGAAATGTCATCGTCCTAAGATGCCAAAGAAGATTAGGACGAAATGTTCGGAGATGCTTCTGTGCCATCCAGTTCTGTGTGCCGGTGGTGACTATAATTTCTTCTATTGGGCAGATATCAGGAGCAACAGGAGGGCGCAGGAGTCATGAACCAGCCCTTCCCTCTGTGGGAACGCACGTACGGATGAGGATGTGTCTTTTTTTTATTGCAGGATTTGATTTCAGCTATGTCTTTTTGTCCCTTTCTAAACACAACATGGTCTGGTTGTTGTTTTTTTTGGTAACATGACGACTGGTTTTATTACTGTATTATATTAATAAGTCTAAAAGGATAATTTCTCCAAAGATATCAATTTCCGGTGACCATCAGGATGTTTGATGTTGGTCTGAAATAAGTTTGATTTGTTTCCTATGAAATCTTGCATCATGCATTCACTGTGTTTTGATTTTCACTTTACTATCTCTAGTTTGTACATATCTTAGTTAGCAAAATAGTTTCTCTTCCATCTGTTAAAGGTGGGGTAGGTAATTCACTTCAGAAACACTTTTTGTTATATTCCATGGAATGCTCTTAACATCCCGATAGCAATGAATACATTAAATGCTTTGACAATCAAAATATACTAATATTTCATCTGTGGAAGCCGTGGCGCTGTAAAACGAAGTCCAATTATCTGCCTTGGCTCACGGCAGATAATTGGATGGCCTACCTGCCTGTCAGTTGAGGTTGTGTACTTTCAAATTCTAGCTTACTCAAGCTGGTTTCTCCTTTCTTACCTACCCTACCTTTAAGCCAGGAATATAGGAAGCAAAAAGCAAGACATGACAGCAAGTAAATTAGATATGAAAGAAAATAGGGTGAGGAAGAAACAGACAAATAAGGACAGAGGAGAGAAGAGTTTTGTAGTGAGAGACAGAAACAGACAAACAGAAGGATTTCCTGTCTTAAGGTTTCACATGACGGAGTCTTTATGAGGAAATAACCACCTAATAAAGTCTGACACAAATCTGCGGAATCTATAATTTCCATAGAAAGAAGAGTAAGGCCAAAATGTGGTTGTGTATGTATGTTTTCTGAAATGATAAACTCTTCTGTTATTTTCATTATAGCCGGTACGATGTCTTTGTCAAATTGGTTGAATATTAATAGAAGTTAAGAAAGATGATGCCGTTTGTATGCAGGCATCTTAAGCATCAGTGCTTTTAGATGTATTTGTTGGTGAAGAGACTAGGTCAACACTTAGATTTACCTCAGATTGAACCTTAACCTAAGGCTTAAAATCTCTACTATAATGACCTTTCATGGTAGTCCTGATTTTGGGATTGTTGGGGGTATGATTAAATGCAAGTTAAATTAAAAAGACCCAAATAATGGGCGCCATCGAGTTTCTCTACACACACACAACACATGCCCACCTGATTTGACATCACTTAATGGCATGTAAACTGAATACCATAAATAGGAGTAAAATCATGAATAATGCCGACTACAAAATGAGTTGAAAACTAAATGAATTTAGTGTCTAAACCTAAATAAACATGGTCTATCTATACTCCATTTAAGCTAAAAGTATCAAGAATAGTCTATAAAATATGTCTGTGATTGTCTCAGCATTAAAAACATGTAAAAAATGTGCCAGTGAAACAAGAATCAAGCATCAGGTTAAGCAATGCGCAAACGAGACGAGGTGTGTGTGCGTGTGTGTGTGTGTGTGTGTGTGTGTGTGTGTGTGTGTGGCAGACATAAGAAAAGGATGCTTTACTGTGTTTGATGTTACATGTCTGCTCAAAGCAAGATGTAACGAGTAAAAACGTTTGAGGGGATTTGTGTGTACAAGTAAACACCTTTGCAGTTTGCAGCGGAATTTGAGTTATTATGACAAAACATGATTTTACTGCTTTAGATCTTCTGTTCATAGTAATAATACATTTGTACACCCAATTTGTATGACAACAGATTTGAGGGGGACATTTTTCACAGCTTATAAAGTGTAATACATAATTAAACGTGTCTTTTTACTCCATGAAACCGTCAGATGTCAGGGCCTCTATGACACGTGAGGGATTGAATATGAAGCCTTCTCCTTACACTTAATGTGGAGTGTTTTATGTAAACAGGATCAATGTATGGCGACTTAGCGTCCAGGATGTGGAATAATGTGTGAACCTGATAGCACGGCGCTGCTGTGACGGACGAGGTCACGACCCTCCTCACACTTTGTAATTCTCAACACCTGCAAAAACACATGATGGGATGTAACCTGAGGAGCTTTGTGCTCATTCATGAAAACAGAGGGAGGTTTTTCTGAGTGTACATACAGATGAAGGGATGACAGGATGAACCCTGCTCAGCTAAATGCATCAATTCAGTGTTGATGGATAGAGAAGACGAAGGAGTAGTTATCTTTAATTGGTGCATGGAAGAAATATCCATACAAAGGTATTTTGAAAACTGGGTGAAAAGGAATTAAATTATAGCACATTTTTCCGGCTATTCTGGTTTGGTGTTTATCAATAAACCAATTAGAGCTCTGTGTATCTACTTGTTGGGCTATACATTCATAACATATTGCAAAAAGGAGAGTTCATACAAGTGAAGATGACATCAACGCAGCTGTGCAGGTTGTTGTAAGTAATCTTATACTTCTTTCAAACAGAGGATATGCATGACGCAGTGTTTTTAATACGTGTTTGACGGATCAGGCAGCTGTCACTCTGCTCCAGTCTGCAGCTTTGTCCCCAAAAAGTCAATGGTGCATCTGTGGATAACAATAAATGGCATTGTGTAATTACCCATTAAGTTTCGACTAAATTTGGTACAAATGTAACTTAGTTTGTACCAGTACCTCTGTTTGTCTATGTTGTGTTTATCTATAAGATTGGAAGTGCTTTAGCTTGACATGTTAAAGTCAATCAATCATTTAAGTTGAACTTTACCGACGTTATAGATAAGAAGAGATTGAAGACATAATGTCTCATTTGAAGCATCTCAAAGATGAACTGAGCGGCACTTTAAAGGCTTTAAACAGACGACTGGAGAATGTATGGCTCCGAACAAATCCTTCTTTCTGACAGAGTCATGACTTTCATTCAGCTTCAGTGATCCCTCGAAACTTGTGTTGCTAGATAAAATGTGTCAAAACTTACAAATATTATAAATAATAAATAAACTTAATTCAGCACATTGGCAGCTTCGTTTCACACAGATGTTTTTTCATTTTTAACAAGGTGATGTAAAACAATTATTTAAGAGAAATGCTGTGATTTAATGTCAGTAAACTCATCAAGAAAGGTGCCGAAGTAACTACACAATGATACAGAGTAGTAAAAAGCAGTGATACGGTCATGTCAGGTCTTTGCACGACATGACAAGCAAAACGTTTTTTGAATACATTTCTAACAAATGGTAACATCAACCCTCTTAGTTCCACATCTAGGCACAAATATTATTATTATTTAAACAACACACCATTATGAGGTGCTGAAGACCGCTTGGTGACTTCTGATTTATGTACGTCAGTGAGAACAGGAGCTCAAAAACAATAAGCAAACGTTTTTAACTCAAACAAATATGCCAATGATACGAAATATTCCATCTTAGGTCAAATTGCTTTCTCGCTATCTTGTCTCCTTGTATGCGTCTTTTGCATCTTTGTGTTGACTTTCAAGGTTATTTTCCATCATGACAAATCTCTTTTGCGTCCGGTGTGAAGCACCATTAATGTAGCAGAAGAATACAAGGCACTAGGATATCTAACACATGTGTCCAAAAACCTCTCCAGAAATGCACTTAACATTACAAACTGAATCATTTAGGAATATTTATTTAGGGTTTTTGTTCTGTTAAGGTCTTGCGGAGGCCTACATTCTAAGTTTTTCAACACATTTCTGGCTCAAACATGGGCTGAAGAGGTCAGGCTTTTTCTGTGTTTCATAACTAAATAGTAATGTTACATTTAATGAAAGAGTCAAATACTTTATGTGCTGTATCATGTAAACTGAACTCCTAGTCAAGAGTCTCTGTCCAAAGTAAGATGAAGAAAGGAATGCTTTCAGGGAGGGAGTAACAACATATCATTACTTTAAAGAAGAGCTTTTACTGCAGATGTATCTTCAAATGGACCACAGAGCACGGTGTTAATGGAGGGAGATTTCCCACCATTAGTAATGATCATGTTTATATTGTACTATCTGCTTCATTCTGACTGTATAACAAAAGTAATTCAAAACCTGATAAGAGGCGCTATGAAGATTAACAAGGTCACTCAGCTAATTAATGGCATTGAAAAGGAAGTTTAATCTACCTACTTTAGAGTCATTTCTGACATGATAAGAGTCAAATTGTAGGATTATTTATTTTTAAAAGGATGGCTCCCATTATTAATCAGTGGCAGAGCATCTTTCCTTGTTAAGGGCGGATTGGGGGCTAGTTTTAGATCAGGAGGACGTCCTGCAGCCGGCTCTTACTGACAGGCTTTTAAATCCTTAAACAAACAGTCTCCAGCTCCCCTCACTGCAGGGTAACATTAACCCTCATCAATCAAACTTCAACATACAGCGGCTTTGCTCTTCAATGCAACAGGTTCGTAACGACTGTACTTCACATGCTGAATCCTCCACAGTAGAGTAAGACCTGTCACAGACTCCTTTATTCTTTAGTCATGGTTCACTTAGGCAATAGATAAAGCTGGAGGCAACACTTGCTCATGCTTGTATGTATTTACGAGTCCCTCATTATGAAATCATCCTTCTGGTTTTCTATCTGTCCATCAACATAAATCATGTGTAAGTGTCGAGGCAATTTGTCAAAGCTTTAAGGTGGGAGCGAACCACACTGGTTATGTTCATCTTGGACCAGCGAACTTCCCAGTGAAAGAAAACGTGTAAACTATGGGAAAACACAAGGCGCTATATCCATGTAGAGGTGCTGAATTTAAAAATGTTGTGATGTACAAGTCTTTTTATTTTGTATTTGATGTTTGCTTTGCTGAACACATTTTGATCAGCTCATTTCTAAGGGTACTTCTTGTTAAAAGTACCTAAAGACTGTAAACCTAAAGGCCAACATTTGCAACTGGTCAAAAATATTCTTAATTGGTAAACTAATTAATGATTGCCATATAAACTCCTCGGCCCCAGCACTCTCACTCAAATTGAGTAAGGTCAATAACGGGCAAGAATTTCAGTAAGTTTCCATTCAAGTGGGATGGCATCACCCCTCAAATCACATTCTGTCTTACTGTATGTATCGATTCTTTCTTGAGTTTGGTATGTACTTGATTGAACTGGTTCAAGGGAAAAGCCACAGCCTGGCACTCACCACATGACACACAAATATTTTTGACAAAGAGAATGACACACAGTTTCTCAGAATACCTCTGCCTGTGGTATAAACAGTCAGATCATCATCTCGTGATGCATCTTGATGTATCTAATGTTATTGCCAAGTGATATCAGGTATAACAGCATGGCATCTACACCCAAACAAACACAAAACTACATGACAACAATCACACGTTGCTTTCCTCTTTAATGTTTCAGGTACGTCAATTGAGCCCAGACTTTAGCTCAATCAACCTGTTCTCCCAACAACAGGTTGTTAATAACTGATCAATCACAGTGAGTCACAGCCAGAGAAACTAGATTTTCTCTACAGAACATAAAAAATGTCTCATCTCTTTTTTCTTTCCAGATTGGCTGGCAGTCCCACCGGTCCTGAACACACACTCATAAACCATAAACTCACAATCAATCATTGTTCCATGTTTCACTTGGAGCAGATGACAATTGCTATCAGACTCCAAACCGACGGCTTCAGCCAAAACACATTAGGGTTCTTTGAAATGAGGCGAGGGTCCCTTCTAGTCACACAGAGAGGACCTTCGGGTTGTAAAGTATGGCCTTAAATTGCAAGTTTCAACACAAACAACACAATGTGACGGTGTGTGTGGAGGTCAGTGGGAGGACTCACACTTCTTAACACAGTTGTACCTGCTTCACACTGACACACTGTGATGTTGAACACCGGGGTTGGAAGAGGAGGTGATTTCCCCAACCAGTCGTGTAATCCGACAAATTGTCTTTCTTGTTGTAAAGGCTTTCTAGTATCTCACCCTTTGACTCAATGTCATTTTAGGCCAAACACACATTCAGCAATGTGTTCAGAGAGTATTATTCATAATTAACATAAATAAAAATACGTCTTTCAATCTTTGAGCTTCTCCAGGGTGGCAAATACGTTTTTTCTGTAGTGTCAGCTCAAAACAGATTTGATTGTTTGTTTAGTTAAACCACCCGCACATGCTACAATATGATTAATTGACTTAAAAATGATCTAATTGATTCCGCTAAGAAGAAAAATATCGTTCTACTGCGTACCAATGGCAGGAAGTGCGGCATCGACAGCACTGATCGAGGTTTTCTGTAACTGTCCAAGTCTGTTCACATTTTCTTTTTTCTAAGGAGAACAGTTTGATCTTTTAGAAGCCCCAACAGATGGTCCTATAGATGGTTTAAGCAAGCTGTCCTCACCACAGATTTCTCATGTCATAATTAAAGATTGTACAGGATTGTTTTCAGGCTTGTTTTTTTGGTTCGCTACAGAGCACTGCAGTTCTTCTTTTAGCGGAGAGCGTTTTAGAGACTTCCTCTAGCCGAGTCGATTTGATGGATTGATGGATTTACGAAAACAGCTCTTTACAACTGGAAACCAAAACTTAACTCTGGATAATGAGTGTGCATAGGATAAAACTACACCAGAATCACCTTAAGAAAAGGAGCATTAAAACAGTCTTTACAAGATAAAAACTTCAATGTTAGGAAACTTAACTTCACTTAGAGAACTTAGAGAATCTGCGCTCTGTATGCTATAACATGTCCATTAAAAGGGAAAATGGAAAACATTTTACACTGCTGCATTGTTATCAAAAAGCCGGCCAACGCGTGATAGGAAACATTTAAAACTAATGGAGGACCGTGTGAAAATATAACAACAATAATAAATGTTTAATGTGTTTGTTTTTAAATCAATTGAAATATAAAAAGCTAAGTATAAGATGACACATCATGAGCAACAGTTTATTGTGGTTAGTGTTTTTGCAGGAAGTTCAATGTCAGTCATATCCTGTTGGCTTAATATAGCAAGACCGATGCAATGCTGCAAAACACTCATACACAGCGGGGGGGGGGGTTATGATTACTATAATTTTCTACTTACCAATGTAATGATTAAAGCCCCTGTCACACTGTCCCGAAATGTACACCCGATGGACACACGAATATTGAATTGTGAATTTCGCACGAAGATGGCCCCGAACCACACGAAGGCAACATGTACATTACATTTAAGACATACAACTGCAACGAAAGTAACACAAACAATTATGTTAAAGTGCTTTGATATTGTACTGATATCTTCAGACTTTGTTCTTTACCATATCTGTCTTTATATGTAGAAGATATTACGTTTTCTCCGTCATGTTGTTGTTTCCATAGCAACAACAACTTCCTGTCAACTCGCCTTCAAAATAATATATTATATCCTTTTCAGTTTCACACAAATTGGGTTATTTACATAATATGTTTACATGATTTTGTTGTGCAATAAAACAACCCGATGGACACACGATAAAGGAAATGTTCAAATTCGGCTGTGATCGTAGCAACATCGGGCATCTCGTGAGGGCATCTTAAGCCATCGTATGACCGTCGGTGTTGTTTCTCAGGCTCCGGCAGCGACTTCGTGAGCGGTGGGATAATCTTTGGCATGCCAACAAATTGCCGAAGGACCTTGAGAAGGTTCATTTTCGTGTTGAATTCGTGTGTCAATTTTGCCCTTCGTAAGGCCATCGTGAGGGCATCTTGTTATCATCGGTGCCATCGGGCATTCGCCCCGATCAGAGTGAGGGCGAATGCACCGATGATAACACGAAGATGACACGACTTGACAAGATGCCCTCACGAGTGCCTTACGAAGTTGCCGCTCACGAAGTTGCTGCCGGAGCCTGAGAAACTCCACCGGCGGTCATACGATGGCTTAAGATGCCCTCACGAATGGCCCGATGTTGCTACGATCACAGCCGAATTTGAACATTTCCTTTATCGTGTGTCCATCGGGTGTCAATTTCGGGACAGTGTGACAGGGGCTTTAAAACAGCTTCTGGTTAAAAAAGTCCCCAACTTCTCCTTCACAGATAAAAACAAAACATTAGTCATGTTATTACCCTGTGAATTATTTTTACATTAGGGACCAGTCAGATTTCTGATGATGATTTTCTTAATCAACCAAATGAGGAATGATACGAAAAATATCTATTTGAAGTTTCTGAAATGTTTATTCGAAGTTTCTGACATGTTGTGTTTATGTCAGGGACTTCCTGATAATCCAAAGTGTATTTGTCTGTGTCTCTCTTTCTCACAACTTATTTCCTGTATACTGTGAAAGCTAAATATAATGAGGAAGGAGCTTTAATTACATAGCGGAAGAAAAAGGGGGAAGTGCAGAGAGAAAGCTGGGGGTAGAAAGATTTAAGGTAAGGCACGACAGTAATTGGAAAACACAACACTCATACCGAACTGTAGAGACAGACCAGTTTAATAATCTGACCTCACGATCTCAGCATCGGACAGCAGCACCATGAAGAGGTTTCTGCTGCTCTTCCTCTCACTGATGACAGGTAAAAAGATTACTTATACCCGATTGCTGATTTGGATAAAATAAACAGTTTTCAAGATATTCTGCATCAAGTTTGAGCTAATTGTTTTATTTTATTGATCATAAATAGATCATATTTGTCAATATAAGTAAAATACTACAGCATTAAATTATGCTACTGTATTCATGTGTGTATGCATTATATTAATACACACTATGCATAACGTTTTTATTTATTTCATTCAAGTTTTGCCAGTTCTGCACAACCCTCACAATATGTTGACATTTGTACACAAATCCGCTTTACATAACAATACTAGTTTATTTTTAATGTTATCGTATTATTCAAAGTACTTTGCAATAGTATACTGTACGTCATATTTTTGTATATCAATATTTCATGTAAACATTTTTTTAGATGTGTGATTTACTAATTAATCCTCAAAGTGTGTCCTTTTAGTTTGAGAATCTGACATGAACGTCTCTCTCTCTCTACAGGCTGTGAGGCCTCTGTGGTGAAGGGATGCAGAGGTGGATGGGTTAATTTTACCCGCGGATTCCCTAAAAATAAAATATATGCATGTATTAATGTAGAACGGTATAATGACCATGAAAATCAAAAAATAATTGAAACCACTGAAAAAAACATGTGGATAAGCAATGGCACATTTTCCGTGTACCATGATATACATAGTAGCAATCTCAGGGTGGGCATCAAACAAATTCAACGTGAAGGCAAATATAACTTCAAATGTAGACGTAACTCCAAAAAATACAACAAAAAAGTGGAATTGAAATTAGGTAAGAAATGCTCCATCTCCATCTTGAGTCTCTCTTCTCCTTTGATGAAGCACTCTGTAACCACACCCTCAACAAACTATGTATAAAGCATGCAAACAAGAAGTTAGCAACTGCAAACCAAGTCAGAGAAAACGGAAATCAGTTTGATATGAAGCACACGTTAACGGACAGATTTCATGTTTAACTTTTCTTTTTTATTTGCAGATAACCGCTGCCAGGAACCATTAAATAAAACTGCGTACAAAACAGATACAATCATAATCAAATGTGATAAAGAAAACAAAGACGACTCGAGAGTCAAGTTTTTCTGCAAAGAGAACGGTCCAATCTGTGAGGATATTTTATCAACAAAATCTGCTCTGAGGTCAAACGGGACGTTCAGTCTCACAGAAACAGAGAGTGGCTTCACTGTGTCCATCAGTAATGTGTCCCCACAGCACGCTGGAGTCTACTGGTGTAGAGTGGAATCAACTGAACGAAGATACAGAGCTGCTCTCAGGAAAATACAACTGGAGGTTAAAGGTGAGAAACTGAATATCTGAGATTAATATTATAGGTGTCTCTGATATAAATTGTTAAATACAGTCCATGCTGTCTGTCTGTCTGTCTACATCAAAAACTTCACTAGGTCTGCAACTATTGGACTTAAATGTACCTCCTACACGTTAATATGAAGTAGAAAATTGATGGCTCCCAAATAACAAAGACTTTCATTAATATATGATCGTATGATACACTTTCTTTTATATTTGAATGATTTTTTTCTTCCATTTAGCATAATTGTATTTCTCGTTTTCCATGATTTGCAACCTTATAATCTGAGTCTACTTATCAATTTTGTCGTGCATCCAGAATTATTGACAACCTCATCATCAACATCCCGTCCTCCAACCACTTTGTCACCTACTGCTTCCTCTACTGCTTCCTCTACTGCTTCACCTACTGCTTCCTCTACTGTGTCAAAAGCCCAGTCCAACTCTGCACAGAAAGATAGTGAGAAAACTACTTTTTGTTCTATGAAACATACTGCAGCCATTGCAGGAGGAAGATGATGTTATTAAATGATGTTATTAGAAATGAAACATTCCCACTAAATGTTATATCAGACTTGATGGGAGTTAATAATAAGCTACATGGGTTTTGTCTCCTGCAGGTGTCTCTTGGATTCCTATAGTCGCCGCTGTGGTCTGTGCAGCTCTGCTGGGGCTTCTGCTATTTTTGGTCTTCAGATACAAGCGTAAGAGATTTCTGATTTTGTATTCACTGGAAGCAGGTGGGCTGGCACACAGTTATTAGATTTATCAATTCATCAATAAATGTAATTATAATAATAAAAGTAATGGGGGTAGGGGCTGGGGGGATTTAGAATAAACACATTAGGGGTAAGTTTTAGAAAATACAGTACTTCTGTAATATATTGAACCAGGGAAATGTGAATAAGTATGGCAAATGTCTGTTTTAACAGCAAAAGAAATGCATTCAACCACTTTTATCAATTTCTCTGACAGATTCATGTTGTTCAAAAAACAAAAGAATTGGAGAAGCACATAACGTGGAGGTAAGGGTCCATATTTGTGTAAAATGTGTGTGTGTGTGTGTGTGTGTGTGTGTGTGTGTGTGTGTGTGTGTGTGTGTGTGTGTGTGTTAGATTTAATTGGCCAACAGTTGGGAGTTTCCTAAACAATATTTCCATGATGATGATTTCCAGTTTGTCACCAACAGCCTTGTTCTTTCACAATAAGAGTCTACAGCCATGCTAGCATACCAACTTATGCTCAACTGTGCCTTGAACTAAATCATTTCCTAATATGTGTCTGAAAAGGGACTTAAAAGGTGTTTAAGCATCAAAAAGTTACCTTTATAGGGATAAACAACGAAAATCATATTAAATAATTACAGTCATTCTAACAGCTCTGTTTTTGAGCTAAATGCTAATGTTAGCTATAACTTCTGCCTACTGGTGAGTGTTTCATTATGAGGATGATTATAAAATATCCTTGCTGTTTCTCACTCTGCTGTGGAAGGATCGTGCCTATGACGAGATCCAGGAGCGCACCCTGGTGACAGGTCCAGGAACTGCACTTCAGTCACTTTATGTCACTGCCAACGCTCCCACAAACCCCTCTGCCTCGCCGTATTACTCCACCATCAACGCTCCCACAAACCCCTCTGCCTCGCCGTATTACTCCACCATCAACGCTCCCACAAACTCCTCTGCCTCGCTTGACTACTCCACCATCAACGCTCCCACAAACCCCTCTGCCTCGCTTGACTACTCCACCATCACGGCTCACAACATCTCTGCTGAAGCTGGTGAAACATATTCTACAGTGAGGGACCAGGCCCAATCTGCCACCTACTCTACTGTCAATCATCCATCCAGACTTCCTGAATACCCTTTCTATTCTTCTGGCAACCACCCACAGCAGACCTGAGATACTGTACATCCTTTTCACTTCATTTGTTTCGGATTCAAACCAGGCTTCACACTTCAGTAATAATTTCATAGTTCACTTTGTTTGATTTGAAGTTCTATCTCCACTGATCCCCAAACATGTGATATGATTTCATACAGGTGTGGTTGATAGAAGGTTGGAAATATACTGTTTTGATTAAAAACTTGGCAGCAGGTTTGTGCATTATGGTAAAGTCAGGGGTCCGTAGTAACATATGTATGTGGGAGCATGCTTTAGTATATTGTTACGGAAATAATACTTTAAATCAGGGGTTAGAAGAATAATGATTAGTTGGCAAAACATTCATTATGAGTTCAACCTCCATCGTTACGACCACAAAACTCCAAAACTCTTAATTTGTGTGCTTCTCTGTATGTATGTCAAACATGTGTATAATATACAAAAATAACAACGGTGCTAAAGATGAGCACTGATATTACTGAATGCAACAGGAACATATTGAATCAAAGTTATGCATTTTAGATTCAAGTCATAAGTCATTATCTCATTAGTCTGCCCTTTCACGACAACATTTCCCAACAGCCTGTGATATATTTACTGTATATAGTGTAACAAAATGTTATGCGACATTTAGTTGTTTCATCTTTTTGAAATCCTTCTTACTTTATACATTAATAAATGATGTCACTTGTTGTTTTACAATATCATTCAATACTATATTCCATTTGTATATGTAAAAAAAGCTTTTATATTGATAATAAAAAAAGGTTTAGTTTAGCACTGTTTTTTTCTATTAGTGTTATTGCAGGTGTGTATATACAGTATAGCACAAAAACAATAGCTGCACAAGGCTTTGCTGATAGGTAAGATAAATTATAAGAACAAAAAATGTAAACACCTACAGAAAAAAAGAAATGTTTCGAAAAATAAAAATATTATTTCAGAAAAATGCTTTAAAAGTGTATGACACTGACACCAGCTCCAGTTTGGCTGCTTTGATTCTGTAAGGTGGTTGTTTCCAATGTCAAAAAGCTACAATAGTAAAACCTTTCTGACTATATTCTGACCTTTCTGTTCAAAAGAACAGATAAAGCCAGAAATCTAGGTGTAGTCATGGACTCTGACCTGAGTTTCAACAGTCACAAAACAGTTACTAAATCAGCCTACTATCACCTAAAGAATATATCTAGGATTAAAAGACTAATGTCACAGCAGGATTTGGAAAAACGTGTCCATGCTTTTATCTTCAGTAGACTCGACTACTGCAATGGTGTCTTCACAGGTCTCACTAAAACATCTAATGGGAAGCTGCAGCTGATTCAGAACGCTGCTGCTCGAGTCCTCACTAACACTAAGAAAGTGGATCACATCACTCCTGTTCTGAAGTCTTTACACTGGCTTCCTGTGTGTCAAAGAATAGATTTCAAAATACTGCTGCTGGTTTATAAAGCTTTGAATGGTTTAGGCCCAAAATACATTTCTGACCTCCTGCTAAATGATGAAGCATCCAGATCTCTCAGGTCTTCAGGGACTGGTCAGCTTTCTGTCCCCAGAGTCAGAACTAAACATGGAGAAGCAGCGTTCAGTTATTATGCTCCATCTGGAACCAACTCCCAGAAACCTGCAGGTCCGCTGCAACTCTGACTACTTTCAAATCCAGCAAGAAGACTTTTCTTTTTGCCGCTGCTTTTAATTGAACTATTCATATCTTAGACTGCACTGTAACTTTTATCCATGTATTTTTTCTTTTAATGTTTATCCATGTATTGTTTCTTTATTTTATTAGCTTTTCTTTTTAATGACTGATTGTAAATGCCATTTTCTTAATGTCTTTCATTTTTTGTAAAGCACTTTGAATTGCCTTGTGTTGAAAAGTGCTATATAAATAAACTTGCCTTGCCTTGCCTATAGGGGACAATGGTCGTCATCTATAATGTGAACAGTTCTCTAAAACGAGGACCCCTAGGGGTAAAGCAGGGGACTGCAGGGGGGACGTAGAAAGATTAAGGATTGCAATTTATTTCCACACAAAAAAACATTTTAAATACATTTTCCAAATTGGTTTTGTTGGTTTTCTCTGGATTGTGGGAAACCGTTATTTGATCTTTCTGTCTGTAAATACAAACTGAAAGATTGACAATAAAGTTTACTTTGACTTGACTTTTGATACGCCTGGTGTCCTGCCTCCAGTACTATCAAAGCGGTGGTTCCCAAACTTTTTTTCTCCTGTACCCAAGGAGTTGGTTCTATAAGAACCCCCTCACACATCTGTGATGATTCGACTAAATGTTTTCACGTGTTAAACCCTTTTAAAATGTATTTAACACAACTGCCCCTTAGATGAACATCACTTGTATAACTCACCCTTAATACAAATGCATTTAAACTTCACATTTAAACTTTAAAATAATAATATCTAGACTCACTTCTAGCAGTTTCAACAGCTTTTAGTGAGACACTTGAGCTTGCTTGTCTTTCAGCTTTGAACAACCATTACCAATAAATGAATATACAGTAAACTATGTTCAACACTAGATAAGGATGAAAGTATTGCTAGGATTCTTTATTTTACAATTACAATATAATTTACAATAACAGAGAACACCGAAGAAAAAAAGAGGAAGCAGATAAAAAGGGGGCAGGTAATGTTTCCTAACATCTCTTCTCAGGAAACACAGCTGTGCTGAATGTGAGCCCACTGATAAAAGAGGAACTGGATCAGTGGTGCAGAACATTTTTCGCACTGAGGATTTCAGCGTCCAAGACTATCACAATGAGGAGCTTTCTGCTCTTCCTCTCGCTCTTTACAGGTAAAATATGAATTCTGTCTGATATCAGAGACTTGATAAGAAATTAACCACTTTCCATATGTCCTGTGGTGTAGTTACTCTGTCTGTATTTCTATATGTTAACACATGTCACTCTAGGCTACTGCGGTAAACTAATACTGATACCCGTTTTCTGCTCGTCATTATGATTATTTCATTTAACAAATCAGTGCCAAATAACTTATCATTAAAGGTTGAAATTAAAGGTTAAATGTATTTCATGTAAACACGCAGCTATAAGATTGTGTGACAGCTTGTCCGTAAAATAACACAAAAATCACTTTTGTCGGATGATATTTATGTGTAACTTAGATTGTTGACTAAATAAATATGTTAACATGGGTTTCTTTATTTGAAGAAGTATTCAGACTTATTTATTGAGGTGCTATATATTTAAAATGTGGAAATCAAAGGCAGAAGTGGAAGGCACTTAGGCTTTTTTTGGCCATTGTAAATTCAGAAAAAAATAGAGTTAGGGTTTTTTAAGGAAATGACCAAACAGGTGCTGGTGATAACAAGTCAAGCCGTCTTAACTCTGGCAGCCGTTAACAGGGAATTATCTGTGCTGTATCTAAATGCTACAGCCTATAGTAAGTGACAATAGGTGCTTGTGTTGATGTAAAGGTATTTGCTAATGTATGTGAATATGACGGTATAGGACTTGTGTCTTTAAATGTTGGATATCACTCTGTCCAAATATATGCACCAACCACAGCCTGTATGACCAGCTACAGATAATTATGTGAAATGTACAGATGTCACGGACCACATAAAATGACAACAAATCTCTAAAGTTTTGATTAAATTGAATTTAATCCAGCCCTTAAACAACAGAAACAGTTTTAATCTATACTTACTTTGTATTGGTTATTTTGGAGAAGATAACAATTACCTATTATCAAATGTATAAATGGCAAATTTTCTGAAATTCTTGGCAAATTGTTGCTTATTAAACATCGGAGAATAAATGAAAAATCTCTACAAAAGACAAATACACTACAAAAACAGAAACTTATTGACAAAGGTAATATACGTCAAAATGGCTTCAAATGTATTCAGTATTGTATGAACATGTTTTAATTGGGGGACAACGTCACATCTTCAAGGGGGGGGGCGGGGGTATGCCCCTCCCGGGAAGATTTTCTTGAACACAAGTAAAATGCTTCAATCTGGTGCACTTTTAGCAGACCATTACTAGAGACCTGATCTAAGGGGTACAACTCTAAAACACCCATATGAAAAAGATCGGTTTACATTTTAATAATCAAATGAGTATATGAACATAACCAGTAACCTACCATAGCCAATAACAAATACATGTAACTTATTTTATTTTTGTTGTTCATTCATATCTTATTTGACCTTAGAAACAGAGTCAAGTCTTTCTCTTTGGCTCTGTTTGTGGTCTCCACCATCTCGACAGGGAAGTATATATTAGCTTTTATCCGTCCCACAGAAGGGAAATATTCAAAAGCAGTTCAAAGCTTTAACACAAAATGATCTACTAATTGATCCCGAAAGTGTGTCCTGAGAATCTGACATATTTTTAACTTTTCTCTCTCTCTCTCTACAGGCTGTGAGGCCTCACCTGAGTTGAAGGGATGCGACGGTGGATGGGTTAATTTTACCTGGAAATACACTGAAACAAATGGAAGATATATTGATGTATTTCAGAGCAAACGTTCTATCATTAAAAGCACTCAGAAAGACACATGGGAAAACAAAGAGAGACTTTCCGTGTACCATGATGCACAAAATAAAAGTCTCAGATTGGGCATCAAACCGCTTAAACGTTCAGACGCAGGGGAATACAGGTGGAAAACAAAACCTAACCAAAGTTCAGAAGTGAAATTGAAAGTTGGTAAGAAATGCTGCATCTTGTTTTATTAATGTATCTTGTCCTCTGTTACTGTGTTAAATACTAACCAAACCTTCAAAGAACTAAAGTATCATGCATGTAAACGTAACATTCCTCATTCAGTCATCTATTTTTAGTCGTCATCTACGGAGCAATTTGCTATAAAGCCGACATATCACACAGATTTTAGTTGTGCTTCCATTTTTTAGTTGCAGATGAAGGGGGCTGCAAGAAACCATTTAATCAAACTGCGTACAGAACAGCTAAAACCTCCATCACATGTGACGAACGAAACAAAGAGGACTCCAGATTCCACTTTCTCTGCAAAGAGAACGGTCCCATCTGTGAAGATATTTTATCAACAAAATCTGCTCTGAGGTCAAACGGGACGTTCACTCTCACAGAAACAGAGAGTGGCTTCACTGTGTCCATCAGTCATGTGTCCCCACAGCACGCTGGAGTCTACTGGTGTGGAGTGGAATCAACTGAAGGAAGTTACCGAGCTGCTCTCAGGAAAATACAACTGGAGGTTAAAGGTGAGAAACCAAATACCTGAGATTAATGATAAAGGTTTCTCTGATTATGTTGTTAAATACAGTCCATGCTGTCTGTCTGTTTCCAGCTGCTATCAAACACTTCACCAGGTCTCCAACTATTGGACAGAATATGACATACTGGTGTCAATATCCAGAGGGTGCTCCAGTAAAGAAGTTCATCTGTAAGGGAGAAGATCCATCTATATGTGAACATGTAGTCAGCACTGCCCAGAACACTGGGAGGTTTTCCATGATTGATGAAACAGAGAAGAGAAACCTCACCATAACGGTGAGAGGCGTAACAAAGGAAGACAGCGGGACATACTGGTGTGTAGCAGAAAGCAAGACTGAAACACAAAGCAACTCCTTCTTCAACAGATTTCTGATGACTGTTGGTGAGTTGTGTTATTTTACGTTGTGGATGTTATCTGCACCTGGTTCAGATTGTAGGAGAGTCAAACATTGATAATTAGCATGAAAACAAAGCTACAGTTTTCTTGCTTTTGATCTGTTGAGTTTCACGAAAAAAAAAAAAAGAAAAAAAAAATTACTAGTAGAGGAAGAAATCGTTAAGGTTATGTAAAAGCAGTAATGCTCCTTTGCTCGTTCTAACCATATTATTTTTATTTTTTATTTTAGATTGTTAAAATTTGAAATCAAAGCTTCATTGATAAAAAAAACAACCCAACAATATTTTTAACCAAAGATTGTTATATACATTTTACTGACAACTTAACAAATTAAGAGTTGAACAGGCTGTAATTACTCCACATCCTTTGGACTTGATGAGGAAATCAAACAAAGACAAAACATTCAGGTGACAAATCAGCACTGTTTTAAAAGCTCTGGCAAAAATCAGTGTTGGATTAAGAATTCACAATTAAAATATCTGAGAGCGTTAAATACAGTGTGTAATGTTTTTCTTCATTTGTAAGCTTTCATGTGTAACTTCAATGTACTTTTGTTGGTTTCAGTGCAACCGCCGACACCCACATTTCCTGTTTCTTCAATGACTACTGCATTTGCTGAGAGTCGTGGTAAGAGAGCCCTTTTAACATCTTAAGCCTTCTGCTGCGGGAAACTCTTTCTACATTTTTTATCTGTGAAATTCCTGCTTGATATTTTCTTTACGTGTTTGCAGATGACCCTCATGTCGTCATTACTGTGATCATCTGTGTAGCCGCGCTGCTGCTGCTGTTTGTGCTCATGCTGATCCTGATCTACACACGTAAGCGTTTTGAAACATTCAAAACATGTCTCACACGGTGCATCACGACATCTGCATCCTGTACGCAGGGGATGACTAAGAGAGCAAAAGGAGATAACAGTGCACTTTGGAGGTTGATTTCCATTCTAGATTTCATATTTGCTCATTTCTGGTGATAGACAATCCCACTCCAGATCCTAAAATACAAAATGATCAGCAAGTGTCAATTCGTAACGTTGGGTTACGTATTGTAACCCTTGTTATATTAGCACAGGCGGAGCCCTCTACTGGACTCTATGGGTACTACCTTACCCTGTGAGCATTCTCTGAGACACTGAGACTTCTATAGACGTAGCCGGCCTTGGGCGGGCCTACCTGAATGCGCGCGCATCACACCGTATAAAAGGAGGCCTCGCCTCCTGACTATCATCCTACACCTCTCTTCAGCGAGCGGAATAGGACAGACAGTGCCCTGAGTAGAGGGCTCCGCCTGTGCTAATATAACAAGGGTTGCAATACGTAACCCAACGTTATATCTCTCACAGGCTCCGCCTTCTACTGGACTCTATGGGTACAGTGGGTGGAGCCCCGATTTATACGTGCACTGTCGTCCAACAACAACATTCCACCCTACTGCCCCTGACCGGCTTTTCTGGTCAGCAGCTGCTGCCCCACATTCTCCTTTAACCGGGTTGTGACCGAGGAGAAATCTGGGCTGTGGCTGACAGAGCACATGCTGCTGCGCTTACCTCGCAGAAAGTGTGCTCAAAAAACAGTGCCGGGGTGACCCCACCCCTCTACCCACAGACGGATGGGGAGAGCCCCCTCGGCCCCGAATGGGCTTACTACACGCCTGCCTCCCCGAATCCCTAAGGATCGCAGGGAGAGCGCCAGTGCCCATGCCCCACACTCAGACACCGACCCTGTGCAGAGTGTGTGTGGACTAAAGTGTGGAGGGCTGCTCTCCTCCTACCGAGAGGCAGGAGGGGGGTAGCCCTCCAGCCCTGTAAGGGCCCAGCGCGCCCCTCGCCCATCCCGGGACCCTCAGAGGGCCCGGGAAAGGCGACGGCGCATCACGTCCGGGGAGGGGGTCAGATGCCAACTGACCCACAACCCCCCCCCCCCCCACCTACAAATCCTGTGTTGCCCCAGCAAGCACAGATGAGGAGAAAGAGCCAGACATGTCCAAGAGATAAAAACCTTATGAAGGGGCCTGGCGTCGACCAAGACGCCGCTGTGCATATATCCTCCGCACTCACACCGTTGAATAAGGCTGTCGACGCAGCCACAGCCCGTGTGGAGTGCGCACGAACCCCCGTGGGGCAGGCTCTCCCTGCCTGTCCGTAGGCATGTGCAATGCACTCGCAGAGCCAGCCTGCCAGGCGTTTCTTGGACAGAGCTTTCCCGATCACCCCGCCCCCGAAGCACACGAACAGCTGTTCGGTGCGTCTAAGGGCAGCCGTGCGCTCCACATAACATGCTACCGCACGCACCGGGCAGAGGAGGTGCAGTTTAGCTTCCCTGTTCCCACCATGGGGGGGGGGAGACTAAAACCCCCTAACTGAATAGCCCTTGACCTGAACGCACTCCTTAGGCTCTTGGGCACAAAGGAGGGGTTCGGTCTGAGTGTCCCGCCGCTCCGGTCACCCCGAATCAGTAAACAGCTCGGGTACACCGACAGAGCGGTTAATTCGGACACTTTTTTTTGGCTGACGTTAAGGCAAGAAGCAAAGCTGTCTTCCACAACAGTGCTTTTAGGGAGGAGAGCTCCAGAGGCTCAAATGGTTCTAAGACCAGAGCCTCGAGCACTAGGGGCAGGTCTCACTGTGGGGTGGAGTCGTGCACTACTGGGCGCAGCCTCCTGACCCCCTGTAAAAACCGCGACATCAGTGGTTGACTAAAGGCTGACCTGCCGCCAAATCCCTCATGGCAGGACGAGATGGCTGCTGCATACACTTTCACTGTGTAATGTGCAAGCCCTCTGTCCACCAGTAACTGTAAGAAGGAAAAACATAGAGCCTAACTAACAAGATAGGGGCTCTATTCTCCTCTCCTTACACCATCGCTGGAATCCTAGCCACCTCGCCCTGTAACAGGCTGTGGTGGATCCAGCTCTAGCTGCCTGGATAGACTGAATAACACTGTCAGACAATCCACCCTGTCTCAGCACTGTCCCTCTCAGGAGCCAAGCCTGGAGAGGTTGGCCGAGAGTGGGTAACGCCCCGATTGCACCTGCCTCTTGAGACATCGCCCCCCAGAACTGGGGAACCGCCCAGGGCTGGCCCACCTTCATCTGTGTCATCTCTGAGTACCACGGCGCCCCGACACGGTCCGGAGCCACTAGGATGACTGACAGACGTTCTCGCCTCACTCTCCCCAGGACGACCCTATATCATGTGAAGCCACCGAGCACCGGTCCCCGGGGGAACCGGGCCTGGGGCAAGGCCCGTGGACCAAGCTACTTATTTGGCCTTGCGGCCCAATAATCGCTATGACCTGGTGAGGCAGGGGCATCTCTAGCAATGAGTGAGTAGCCCACACACCCGCCGCCATGATCATCATCCAGGGAGAGTACAGCCCTGGGCGGTGGACTTCCATGGACGCCAGACCCGGAAGGAATGGCGAACGTGAATGGCACCGCCTCGGCCATATCCTGGTCCCCCAAACACTCGAAGCAAAGGTGGTGGGGATCGGCGCCCGCTATTTCAGCCAGGGCACGAAGGACAGGTCGGGTCTCTAGCAGTGGCGACTCCCTGGAGGTATGATAACTCTTTCTTCTTCTTTCAAACGTCTCAGTCTCTCGTGGAATCACTTCCGCTGCTGAAGAAAAACGGATGATAGTCAGGAGGCGAGGCCTCCTTTTATACGGTGTGATGCGTGCGCATTCAGGTAGGCCCGCCCAAGGCCGGCTACGTCTATAGAAGTCTCAGTGGGAGAATGCTCGCAGGGTAAGGTAGTACCCATAGAGTCCAGTAGAGGGCGGCGCCTGTGAGAGATATAACTGAATAGGACTTGAGAAGCGTGTTGTAAATTAGGAAGATAAAGAGTCAACTGTAGTTCAACTATCAAAATATTGGATCATTTTTCTTGTTTAGGTTAACTTTGTTTTCTGCTAGGCTTCTCAAAAAATAAAAGAGATGCAGCAGCAGCGCATCACGACAGAGAGGTAAGTGTATAAATGTATATCCTGTGCTTTAGGGCGGCGGTGGTTCAGTTTGTAGGGGCTTGGACGTTGGACCGAGTTCACCTCCTGGGCCACTGCGAGGTGCCCCTTGAGCAAGGCACCGGACCCCTAATTACTCCCTGGCCCTGTTTCTAGAGGCTTTCTGAAGATAATCATTATTTCGAATTTGCCAAAATAATTCAAATTAATTAATTAATTTTGTTTTCACGTTTTTAGTTCAAGATATATAATTTGATCATTTGTTTTGAGATTAAAGTCAGAATTCTGGCTTTTTTCAAATCAGAAAACTGACTTTAATCTCAGAACAGAACAAAAAAATCACTTTCAAATGTTTGTTTACATGTGGCCCTTATCGTCTTCCGTAGATATGCAGATGGAAATGTAAAGATTTAAAGTTACTCTGTGATAGTTAATTAAATCATTGGATGCACAGAGACAATCACAAAACTGTGAAACACTAATTAATTTCTGTCTACAACGTTAAGCACACTTTGAATGTTTAGTGGTTATTGTTGGATTGAATCAACTTTATTTTTCATTCTTCCCTGGAAGGATTATATCTACGAGGAGATACAGGAGTGGCCCCTGAAGCCAGACTCAGGAAATGCTATAGACAAGATTTATTCCACGGCCAACTTTCCCACAAACCCCTCTGCCTCGCTGCATTACTCTACCATCAACTTTAGAAACGGATCTGGTGAAGCTGCTGAGGTACTGATGACCAATCCCAGCTCCTCTGAATGTGATTATTCTGCTGTGAAGGACGGACAAATACCAACCTGCTCTAATGTGAACCAGCCCTCTCCAGAGGACCCTGTCTACTCTACCGTCAACATGACACAGCAGCAATGAGGAAAGACCAGGCAGGGAATTATAATATCTACTAAATGTATGAACACCATTTCAGCTCATTCATTTTTTATGTTATTTACGGTGAGATCCAGCTCAGACTTCAGGAATTACACACAGATATTTGGATGTTGGGACCTGCATCCTGACACACAGGATTTACAATATCATCCACATTGTTTATTGTTGGAAATCGTGAAAAAAGGAGTGGAAAATTACTTGAAATAGTGTTTTTTTGGGCATTAGGCAACTCATATTTCATGTCAGACGTATTGATATTGTGTCAGAACAGCAGGTTTAATTGTTACAGTAGGGGGGGGGACTGAAAGTGTTACATCTCAAATTGGACCAAAGAGAACTAAGTTGTGAAAGTACAAACTGCCATTTATAGTCAACCAAACGTTATTAAAATAAAAAAGCCTTAAGCTGCATTCAAATGATGCTCGATTTGCTCCTTGCTGAACACGAGGTTGGACGCAGAGCCACAGGGTGAAAACAGCTAGTTAAGTTTTGTTTCTGTAGCTACTTCCCCACTTAATATAGCTGTCATCTGATTGGTTGTGCATCGAAAGGTCAGCAGCAAACATTGTCGAGGTTTAAATAATCTTTACTTTGATCACAGCGCCTCGCTCCATAGAAAAACACCAGCAACTTGTTTTTATATTGATAATAAAAAAGGTTTACCTTTGAATCGACTGGTCTTAATTATCCTAGTTGATATTGCAGATGTGTATATGGCACCAAACAATAGTTACAAAGTGCTTTACTGAGAGAAGCAATAATAAATTAATAGAATACAAAATGTATAAAAAAGCCGAAGTTTCTGACAGCTCTAGATTGGCTCCTTGGAGACTTTATAGGTGCTTTTCAAAGAGCTACATTAGTAAACTTACCTTTTTTACTCATTAGAACCTCAGGCTTGACATCATGTACGTTTTTCTGTTTGTATGTCTCTCTTTAGATTCCACTTCGAGCGATAGAATTACTAACAAAGCACTTATATACTAACATAGGACTGGCTTATCTATAGCCAGCTGACAAAGCACTTATATACTAACATAGGACTGGCCTATCTATAGCCAGCTGAGTAGCACTTGAAATATGTGGCTCTATGATACCTGCTGTACTTATATGATTCTGTTTTTCTTCTGGGCTGTTTCTTCCTGGTCGTATGTACTTATTGTAAGTCGCTTTGGACAAAAGCGTCTGCTAAATGCAATGTAATGTAATGTATGTTTTTTTGTAAAAGATGCTTTTTTTAAATAAACATTCCTGATATCACATTCATTCTTCTTCAAAACAATAAAGGGAAGAACATTTCTCCTACAATCTCATCTAGTTTTCACAAACCTTTCTAACTCTATCGGGCTCAACCCTCATTATCTAGAACACTTCCCTAAACAACCATAACCAATATTAAAATAACACAGGGAACTACTTAGTGACATTGTTTAACTTTACATTTGCATTGTGATAAACAGTAATGCTCGGATGTTGCTTAAATCGCTTTGTGCAATGTTGAACCAAGTGTCACGGGTTGAGTGAAGCAGGCAGAACCCAAATGCAGAATAAACAGAAAATACCTTTATTTCCAGGTTTTAAATAGGAACAAACAGAACACTACCCCGTGAACACAGTCATAGACTAACAAGGAACTAACAATGACAGACAGAAAAACCAGAACTTAAATACACACAAGACTAATTACACAAACAAGACACAGGTGAGGAGGGAGGAGAAAACACAGGGGCACCAGGTGAACACAATCTGGTAATCAGGTAGGAGGGAAAACAGACAGAACGCAACAGGCAAGACAGGGGGTGAACACTTTTCAAAATAAAACATGAAACCAAAGACAGAAAAAGACAAGACAAAACACAGACAGATCGTGACAAACCCCCCCCCCCCCCCCCCCCCCTTTAAAATGAGGAATAACATGATTTTAGCAGTCAGAACAACTAAAGCAGCAGTTAGTAACAACAGAAATGCCAAAGAGTCACATCCAATAGAAATATATAAAATCATTTATTTTAATTGTGTAGCAGTCAGTTTATCATTTTGGCAGAACTGTTGAACATTTTGAAAATGTATTTTCATGCCTCTGTGCAAGGCTTAGTCTTTCTATCTGTATAGCCACCGGTGTGGCTTATGGTTCATAAACTCAACAAGTACTATACTTGGGTACAATTTTGAGATACTTGTACTTTACTTAAGTATTTCAATGTTTTGCTACTTTGTTCTTCTTCTCCACTACAGTTCAGAGGTAAAAGGTGTATTTCTACTCCACTACATGTATTTAATACCTTTAGTTACTTCACAGATGTGGATGAAAGATGTGATATATAATCAAGTGTTAAATCAGACTTTAGTTTCACCTGGAGTAAATTCACCAGCTACCCTGCAGTATACAAAGTCATTCAAACACTTTCATGATCAATCATTATAAAACAAATCGTATATATTATTCTGAAATGGACCAATCTGCACAACGACTACTTTTACTGTCGCTACTTTCACTATATTTTGATAAGAATACTTTTCTACTTTTACTTGAGGAACATTTTGAATGCAGGACTTTTAGTGTGAGAGAGTATTCCTACACTCTGGTACTTCTACTTTTACTCAAGTAGGCCTACAAGATCTGAGTACTTCTACTTTTACTCAAGTACAAGATCTGAGTACTTCTACTAAAGTACAAGATCTGAGTACTTCTACTTTTACTCTAGTGCAATATCTATACTTATACCACCTCTGTTTATAGCATATGAAAAAAACTATTAGAAAACGAAGGCTAAAGCTAACGTTAGCAGATAGTGACAATGCTACCTAGCTCAACGTTGATATTGCGACAGAAAAACTTTTCAGTTCACATCACGCTCTGCCGCTCTGACAGGGAGCTCTGCTGAACGGCCCGTTCTAACAGCAGTTCACCAGCGGCTCAGTCTGTGCCACAGTGACTCCGCACAGTTAAAGGAAGGCTCCAGTCATTAGATAGTTAATCAAAACTTCAGTATTTAGTGAAATATTATGTTTAAACCATACCCTGAAGAAATCAGCGATATTCCCCGGTAAATAATGATTTTATAGCTCTTTTAGCAAAACCTGTATATTCCGTCAGGCAGCTGCCATTTTGGCCATTTTCAGTAGTCACATGATCCGAAAAACTAGGTCGTGACGTCATCTATGCGTTCACTTTGTAAACACACCACGAAAACATGGCGGAGTATTTGAGTTCGGACTCGTCAGCCGAGGAAGAAGTTTAGAAAAATAAAGTCCAGGCGGACTTACTTTGAATTATCACTATAGGTATTCATTCCATCCAAATACAACTGTAAAAAATATATAAAACATACTCTGTTATCCTCTTAGGCCCCACGGACCCGGTTCCGGGGCCGAAATCGCGTCATTTGCAGGAAACAACATCTAAGGAACCTTAATATTTAATAAACTATGAATATTTTATATCCATATAATGGGAAAAAAACTAATTTAACTGATCTTTTTCATTATTTTCTTCAAAAAAAACACACTGCTAACAGTGAGCCTCTGAATTAGCCCCGAGCGAAAAATGCTAACCTACTACTGCACCGAAAATCACTCCTAGCTCCCTTATTACTTATCCTAGCTGCACATCCAACACATCGTTTATGATCGTAAAGACACAGAATCTAACGGTGCTCACCTCAACACTGAAAGATACAAACTTGCGACGTTATCAACAAAAACGTACATCAAAACAAGTGGCGCTAGGTACTAACATGCGCTAGGCTAACATGGCTTACCTTGGTCTTTGTCTGGTCTAAACTGGTCTTCAATGGCATTACAACGATAAAAACGATGATGTAGTTAATTCATAGGTTAATATCCAATGTGACTGTGTCCCCTTTGAAATGTTCTGATAATCTATAAGCAATAAAACTGCAATTCCGATATCTGCTGTCCGCTCTGTGCTCCGTGCGCTCTGGGTCAATTCCTGCTTCCTTACGTAGTAAACAATAAGTAAAGTCTGCTGCGTAAGGTGCTTACGCTGGCTGGCAGTGCACTGCATCCCCATTAAGTAATGGTTGATTAACAAATCCCATTTTATGTTTCATCATAAACTTGAAATGTTCGCTGCATACATGCGCCTGTGGATCTTTCGGTTCGGGCCGAGCACATTTCGCTAGCCACTGCCTCCGAACGTACTTCTTACGCTTACCCGTTGGCAATAGATGGAACCGAGCATTCCGTGGATTGTTCCTATCCGAATTGTGGCAATGTTTCGTGATACAATGAGGCATATTTCTATAGAATTGAGAGAGTAACTAGAGTAAACAACATGAACAAAGCACATACGTCAATTTGTCCTCTACACCAAACGCATAGTTCACGTCACTTCCGGTAAAATAAGTCATGTGACTCGTCAAAATGGCGCCGCCCACAGGGTTGATGTTATTTCGGTAATTAATCAGTTTAAAATCACTGATAATGTCATCGGATAAAAAAAAAAAAAGACTGGCAGAGACTGGTCTGTTTTATCGGATGATAATTATTTAAAAATGCGTGTCATGAGCATTCCTTCCCTTTAACGAACGCACCGTAGATAATGTAGCTGACCCTCATCCCGGAGTAGCAGAGTTCAGCCGATAGGCAGGAAGACTCGAGCACACAGCTCGCGCTTCATATATTAAAAAATAACACCATGCACGTCATGATGGCACATAACAGCTTGCGACCGCAGATTATTTCGGCGATTAGATACAATGTAAATTATATTTCCATTACTTTTCCAAAACTTTTGGAAAAATATTTTTTCCATAACTTTTACAGGGCCTGGAATTTGCATTTTGAATTTCCATGACTTTTCCAGGTTTTCAATGACCGTACAAACCCTGATATATGCACGGTGGCGTCTTGGTCAACGCCTGGCCCCTTCATAAAGTTTTATCTCTTGGATATGTCTGGCTCTTTCTCCGCGTCTGTGCTTGCTGGGGCAACACAGGACTGGTGAGGAGGGTGTAAAAGCGTTTTTTTCCGGTTCCTTGGAGGGTCGCGGGGGGAACGTGGTGGGCAATGGGCCCTTACGGGGCTGGATGGCTCGCCTCACCTGCCCTCCACACTATAGTCTGCACACACTCTGCACAGGGTCAGTGTCTGAGTGTCTGAGTGTGGGGGACATGGGGCACTTGCGCTCGCCCCGTGCTCCTTAGGGGCTCGTGAGAGGTGGTGCATGTGAACCCATACAGGGCTGGGGACTTTCTCTGTCTGCCTATAGGCGGATGGGAGGGAGCCCTCAGCACTGTTTCCGGGCACACTTTTCGCGAGGAAAGCGCGTCAGGGTGTGCTCTGTCAGCCGCAGCCCGGACTTCTCCACGGTTACAATCCAGGAGAGGTGAGTGAGGCGCAGCGGCTGCTAAAGCCGGTCAGGGACAGTGAGGTGGAACGGTGTTGTTGGATGACATCGCGTGTATACATCGGGGCTCGGAGCCTGTGAGAGATTTAATGAGGGGTTACGTATGGTAACCATTGTTATATAAGCACAGGCGGAGCCATTTACTCGGGGCACTGTCTGTCCTATACCGCTCGCTGAAGAGAGGTGTAGGATGGGGGTCAGGAGGCGAGGCCTCCTTTTATACGGTGAGATGCGCGCATTCAGGTAGGCCGTCCCCGGGGCCGGCTACGTCTATAGATGTCTCAGTAGGTGAATGCTTGCATGATAAGGTAGTATCCATAGAGTCCAGTAGAGGGCTCCGCCTGTGCTAATATAACAAGGGTTACCATATGTAACCCCTCGTTAGAGATCAAGATTTTTATTATTTTATTTGTTACTTTTCACTTTAGTTTTTCTGAGCAAATGTTCTAGAGACCCAAAGCTGTATCTACAAATGTTATGTCTTCATACAGGTCAACATTTATACAGCTAAATATGTCTGAACTTCTTGGATATTAAACGAGATGTTCACTTTTTTTATCTTCAGACAACCCTCAGATTATTTTGCACATTTGTACACAGAGCTACCAGAGACTTCTGATGTGCAATAACTGCCGTAGGGTTGTCGGTTCAAGTCCCCGCACAGATCTAAAAATGGAGTGTGGACTGCTACTGCTGGGAGAGGGCCCACTCAATAGCTATACTAGGATGGGTTAAAAGCAGAGACCACATTTCACTGTGTGTGCTTTTTAAATGTATTTGTGACCAATAAAGAGGTTTTTATCCTCCAATTAAAAATATACAATACTTTGTGCAATATACCCTCCTACTGCTACTTGTACATGTCTGTAATATTGTTTTTGACTTATTAATAACGTGTGCATACTTAGCCATCCTTTTATATTTTTCTTGACCTTCCCTGCACGATCTGCTGTTCATGAACATTTCCACGATGCGGGACAAATAAAGGACTTCTGATTCTGATGCAAATTAGATCTTCATGAAGGCCATTTGATGAGGCATTCAGAACGTTCCCTATTGCATCAGTAGAGTGTTTGCCATCAGCATCATGAGGATGTGACAGGTGCATTATATTTTAAGCTTTTAAATGATAGGCAGTCTGTGTGTGCAAGAAGCCTCACAATGTGCAGAGGAATGATGCACAGTAAGGGACACTGAAGTGGAGACTTCTGAGGAGGAGAGGTGGATTGTAAAACTCATACATGTGGTACACACTACAGGAGAATAGGGTAAACAATAAACTAACAGATATCACCATGAAACCCCCCCCCCACCTCATTACAGACATTAACACAGTTATCTTTTACATTACAAGTTTTCTGACATGTCATGTTTAAATATGTTCATGAAGAGTTATGTAATGCTAACTTTTGAGGAGTTTGTTTACCTAAAGTGTGTGTGTGTGTGTGTGTGTGTGTGTGTGTGTGTGTGTGTGTGTGTGTGTGTGTGTGTGTGTGTGTGTGTGTGTGTGTGTGTGTGTGTGTGTGTGTGTGTGTGTGTGACAGACAAAGACAGTAAAACGTAATCCTTAATATGGATTTTGGATGTTTGAGTGGATTAGAGAAAACATAATTAAGTCCCACTTTATTATTATTTATGTTAGTTATTACGTGTTACATCATATTATTTTGTATTACTCTGTATATTATATAACCATTTCTTATATTAAATGATCTTATAAAGTTTTTGTTAATGTGTTTGCTAACAGGCCAAAGTTTCTCTCCTCAGAGGACTAAGGAGAAACCATTTTTGTTGACCGCCTCGGACCAATTAATCACCTCAGCTACTCAGCAGCTCAGGTGAGCGTGTGTTGTGTTTGTGAAAACAGAGCACCCCCCCCCCCTGGGTCATAATTAGCTCTATATGTACACTGGCTGTAGTCCGGAGAGGGGGGGGAGGGGCTCTAAAGACCCTCATTACATCAGCTTCTGTGGACACGGCTGTCATCTGAATACATTGCATCATATCACTGAGAGGCCGGCCAACACACACACACACACACACACACACACACACACACACACACACACACACACACACACACACACACACACACACACACACACACACACACATTCATGTATTTCTTCTTTTAATGTTTATTTTATTAGCTTTTCTTTTTAATGACTGATTTTAAATGCCATTTTCTTAATGTCTTTAATTTTTTGTAAAGCACTTTGAATTGCCTTGTGTTGAAAAGTGCTATATAAATAAACTTGCCTTGCCTAATATAATACTTTTTGCTGTAACGAAGTAATCTAACGCATTACTAATGAAATGTGGGTAATATATTACCCGTTACAATGCCCAGTCACGCAGTTACAACACATTTTAACCCCGAAATAAAATGGTGTTTTGTTTTTTAACAATGTACTAACATAGCGAGACATTCCGACACCAGACAAATTTTGCGGGTAGATTAGTAAACCTGGTGTTTACCCTTCAGGCTTCGCGTCGGGATCTTCAGGGCAGTTGAATGTTATGCACCCTCTATTCAAAAAAAGAGAACGGAGCGAAAAATACTAACAACAAATTGTGTCAGGTGCGCGTGACCTGCTTCGCTGCGTGTGCATCATTTCCAAAGTGCTTCCACAGCAGTGACACACATCTGTGGATAATCATTAATACGAAAATGGTTAAAGCAACCATCACTAAACGCCAGCAACACTGCATCTACTGCAGACAGTAGCAACAGGTCAGATGGGGACATCACGTGACCCTCCGTTGTGGACACTAGCTTACTCCCGCCTGACTCGCCGCCCTCAACCCCGGAGCAGCACTCTTCGTTGCCCGAAACTATGCAGCCCCTCTGCCCCGCAGCTGCCAGCCAGGATACCACCAGTAGCGGCGCCAGAGATTTTCTCTAGGGGGTGCTGTGGGGTAGCTTGACGTTTCGTAGAGGGTGCTCAAACATTAAGGGTTTCCCATTAATGCACCAGCGCTACAGTTGAATTTTCACACACACACACACACACACACAGTGCACCCGCGACTGTAACAATGAAGGCTCGATAATCAGCTCACGGCATATAGGTGTAAGCAGGGGTAAAGTGCTATTTTTACAAGTGGGGAGTGGACCTCACGTCCTCTAGGAGGATCCTCACCTCCTCTCGTGGGGTCCGGGGGCATGTTTCCCCGGGAAGATTTTTTTAAAATATTGAAGTTAAAAGCATCAATCTGGTGCACTTTGAGATCAACATTAAGAGATATATGGATACATCTCTCATCACCCATATGAAACAGAACTGTAAACATATTTTCTATTTCTTCATAGACATTTTACAAATCACTCCCCTTTTAAAACAAACCGTTTGAGACCCACTGAGATAACTAGACTAAAGTTAACTATCTAAACACTGAGAGTCCTTTACTTCACCTGAGCAGAGGTTACCTGAGACTCTCCGTCTGACAGGAGAGAGTTCTCCCTCCACCTTGTTGTTGAAAAAGCTCCTTATATCCGTTAGCTTGGCTAGCTAGCACCAGATGCTAACCACAACGATCTCCGGTAGATACCCACCGGTGCGCGAGCTTCTCTCTCTCGCTCGCTCGCGCACGCACACAAAATGGCTCGTGCCACACACACACAGAGCAGAGCTTGAATGAAACACAGAGACGCAGAAGTAAGCTACTTGTACTCACGAGGCCTATTATGTGCAGAATCCCTCTCGCTTTCAGCTGGTTTTGATTGAGTATCCACACGTGGACGTTTAAGGACTAAAAAACGATAATTTTTTTCACTTTGCTGTTAGCAAATCATTTGGCGCTCTAGCTAACAGGAAGTCACTCAAGTGTCACAAAGTAATTTAGCCTATGGGTAGGTCAAAAATCGCATGGGTGCTGGCCATTGGCCTAATCATATCACCTGTGTTGGTTTTATGTTTTTGGTCAAACATTTGTTTGTTTCACATGCATTGATGTAATCAGTAATGTTTCTAATTTAATTTAATTTAATTTAATAAAAATAATAATAATAATTTTCGGAAAAAAAAACACATTTCTTGGGGGTGCTTTGGCAATCCTGGGGGGTGAAGCACCCCCTAGCTCCCCCCTGGCGCCGCCCCTGGATACCACGGCAAAACAGAGCCTGCCCAGGTATATCTAAACAAGTACCCGCCTGTACAGTGGGGTTAGGTGGTCATTTTGCAGCTCGTGATATACAAATAGACAAGGGCTAGAATATTCATGTGAAAATAGTGCCATATTCTGCCATGCCTGTAGAAATGTTGGGTCAAAAATAATGCATACAATAGCACAGATGCCTTCACCACGAATGGCTACAAAACTATCTCATATCCCAAGCTTATCAACAAGCTAATGTTGCAGCTGAAATGTTCTCCAGGTCACAAAGTCAACCTCACATGATGATGTGATCCAGTTTTCAAGGACAGTAAATGTTCTCTTCCCAGAGTATATGATGGGACCAAAGTGATGATTTAGTAGGCTACATGGTTTTAATAATACTTTTTGCTTTTCAATGTTTGCCATTTCAAACCATGAGCTGGTTCAAATATAAAATAAAATATTTGCCTTGATTTACAATATGTTCTCATTTGTTTTATCAGTACAGCTTTTAAGCTTTAAGCTTTTGTGCTCTTCTTTGCCATAGTCCACTTTGGACTATATGAAATATTTCAGGATTGCACTTTTAACTCACTTGAAATGTTCTCACTTGCTTGGTTTCAAAACATAACAAATGCCATAGTCTGTTCATTGGGGACCATCAATGCTATATTTCATTGCTGTTTGCCGGCCACTATTGCTCATGTAAACCTACTACTGCTGCCCCCTGTAACCTCAGAGGCACCCGGAGTCCTTTTGTTCTGGAACCGGGCCTGTACATGGCCATATACTAAACACACTACAGAGCCCATTCCGTGTCCTGTTATTATTCACTTCCTCTCTGCCTTCTCCTGGTGATTTATCTGACGTCCAGCGCTCCGTCTTTTAACCTCTTTTCCTTTCTCTTTCTTGATCCTCCTTAGCAACCTTCATTATAGTCCTTGACAGTGGTCTGTATTAACAACGTGTCACATGTTAAGAAGTTACAATCAGAATCGAGTATTCAACTAAGCCGTGTAATACAAGTTGTCAGTAGCCTTAAGGGCCTACACAGTTGTTATGCTATACCACATTGCCCTTCACTGGATGTATAATGAGCTGCACTAAACTACAAGCATTTAAAATACCAGCCGTTCTTTTGAGGTTATTTTGGTGAAAGTAACTCAAAAGTAACTAAAGTAGTGTAACTCATTACATTTCAGAGACAGTAATTTTGTAATGTAACTTATTACTTTCAAAAGAGAGTAATAAGTAATATGTAATATATTACATTTTGGAAGTAACTTGCCCAACACTGCACACGCACACACACGCACACACACACGCACACACACAGGTATTTGCCTCTCAGTAACATGATGCAACGTTTGTATCCTAGCAGCAGACAAACATAAAGTGTCCAGCTTCTTCAGAGTGGATCATTACAGGGGAGGGGGCTTCCTCTCATCATGTCAAAGCTCTCACTAACAAGCTGAGTTACATACGCTGTTTTATTGTTAGTACTGCACGTTGAATCTTAAAACGTAATTGTTGATGGTTGTTTCAGTTGTCTAACTATTGTAAAACACACTACTGACTACTGAATGCTTTCAAGGTTATAGTGCTGACCTGAACACAAGTATAACATATGTAAATGTTCCTACAGCACACTTTCACGCATGGAATCAGTCAGTCAATAATTATTCTGTATGAGTGTATTTATATGTACTGATGCACTGAGAGTGTTGAATTCGTTGAATAAGTTGTTCTTATGCAAGCTTTGATTAACATGGTGTATATGCTAAGGATTATTCTCACTTACATTATCCTTCAATGTGATGATGCTATATGCTGGCTGGGGCACGTGTAGCCTTTTTTTCAGGTCTTCCTCTCCTTCCTTTACCGGTTGGTCTTTGAATGCACCTCTCTTTTTGCTTTAGGTGCAAACACAAACATTTGAAATCTGAGTAAAATACTGTTTCAATAAGTGAGAGATGCCAGGATTGTGGTGCATGTAGTTTATGAGAAGGTCTTAGTTTGTGTACATCACTTCTTCGGTTACTTGGAATGTATATTTACTATTGTCAGGTCCAACTGTGAACGTTTGCCGTTCACATGCATGCAGGTTATTGTGGTTTTTAGTATTGTATGTGTTGAATTAGGACATGTTGCAGTTATATTCCCTCCTTTTTATCCGGATATAGAAAGCCTGAGTCAGTCTGTGAACTCCTGTTTGAATAACTGAGACATGCCAGATCTTTGCTGCATATGGTGTATGTGGAGGTGAGATATTCCCAGCACAATATTGTCACGTGCAAATCTTGGAGATTTTACAATTCACATGCATGCATGCAGGCTGATTTTGTATTAATATATGAATATTGAGTAACATATGTTGTTTTATTGTTAGTACCTTGACACAGGCAGATAATCATACTGTATAAATGTATATACTGCTTCTGCATGCAAGTATTTGTGCAGTTATATGTATTTAACATAAGGAAAGAATATATTCTCACTTATATTCGACTTACTTCAAATTAGATTATATTGATTATTGTCTGCTTGTGACCTTTCCTTAAGTCTTGCATCTCCTTTCTATAACTCTTGTTCTTTCTATGAATGTGTTCTGTTTAGGCCGACTTGCAAACATGAAGGAAGCAATGTGTGAGGGTGTGAAATAATGTTTAAATCAATGCGAATTACCATCTTGGTGGTTCATGTAGTTTATGAGGCTTTTTTCCTGCCCTTCATTTGTGTGCTTCTCTTCTCCAGCTACCTGAAGTTACATTCAATATTGTCAAGTACAAGTGTTAGGAAGGTCGCAATTCACATGCACGCAGGCTTATTGTGTTTTTGCATTACTGTAGGTGTTGAATTACAACATTTTCCTTTGAACATTTCCTTTATTGTGCATTTATATTAACTTAGATGTTATATTTAACATGGTCAGATACAACTGTTGGAGATTGCACGCAGGCTGATTTTGTATTAATATCTGAAATGTAGCTAACAACATCTCATTAACAGTTCCTGTATTGTTCCTCTCTTTGGAGCAGACATGAAGAGCAACAGCAGCCTGAACCCTCCCTACTTTCAGTTGACTCTGTTTGCAGACTTTGGGCCCCTCAGATACCTGTTCTTCATCTTGTGTCTGTTCATCTATGTGACTATAGTCTCTGCTAACATGGTCATTATTCTGGCAGTGTTCCTGGAGAAGTCTCTGCATCAGCCCATGTATATTTTCATCAGCTGTCTGTGTGTAAACTCTCTGTATGGCTCAGCTGGATTCTTCCCCAGGTTCCTGCAGGACATCGTCTCTCACTCTCATTTGGTCTCACGTCCATTATGCTTTATTCAGGTGTATGTTATTTACACCTATGCTTGCTGTGAGCTGACCATCCTCACCATCATGGCCTACGATAGGTTCATTGCTATCTGTCAGCCCTTACACTACCACAGTAAAATGACCTTCAAATGGGTGCAGGTTCTTGTGCTCGTTGCTGTTTTCTACCCAGTGTTTATTATTGGCTCCTGCCTCTATCTTACTGTTAGATTACCGCTGTGTGGAAATAAACTGAACAGGATGTTCTGCTCTAACTGGCCTGTGGTGCAGCTCTCCTGTGTGGACACCACTCTGAACAACATAGCTGGTCAGTTTGTCACGGTGATGACCATCTTCATCCCCATGTTCTTCGTCCTGTACACATATCTACAGATTCTGCTGGTCTGCAGGAGGAGATCGTCTGAATTCAGAGGAAAGGCGTTACAAACCTGCCTGCCTCACATCGTGTCCTTTATGACCTACTCCATCTCTCTGTTCTGCGATGTGTGTTTGACTCGATTTGAGGCTGATCAACTGAATCCAAGCATCACAGTTATTTTGTCTTTAGCGTATCTGATCATTCCCCCCCTCAATAACCCTATCGTGTATGGCCTGGGTCTGCCTCAAATCAAAGGAGTCGTGTTAAGATTTCTGAAGAAGGGTCCTGCTGCTGAAATATAAAAGGAATATGTTGACCATGTTAGATTGTGTTTCCTATTATTTAAAGGGATACATGATTAGATAGAGATCAACATAAAGCACAACAACAATATTGTATATGCTTGATTTAACTCGGATTTGGATTGAATTTCCCTCAAATGTTAAAATATTACTATTCTGTTAAATGTAATAGATTTAAAGTTAGAACACATATTGTGTGCTGCCTCTTCATGCATATTTAAGGTCAATATTAAAATGTATTTTTTTTAACATGTCCTCATAAAAAGTAGATTTGACAGGAATTCAGGTGTACTGTATGTTAGGCATTGTGATGTTACACCACTTACTGTTGTTATTGTGTTTTAATATTTTGTTAATATGTGTTACTATAATGAAAATGTAATGATGATGTAATATATTCAATAAACAACAGTCTACAGCATGTGAGTCCCTGCTTTTTCACCTTCACTTAAATGAAATGCTATTGTTTGCCATTTGGAACATGTTAAACCTTTAAGCATGCTAACATTAGATAATTATCAGTGCATCAGATTGAATTGTCTGAGAGTCGTGGTAAGAAAGCTTTTTTGATAGCATAATGCTATTTTCTGTGAAATTCCTGCGTGATATTTTTTTTTTGTAAATGTTGGTTTCAGTAAAACCTACACCAACATTTCCTGTTTCTTCAACGACTACTGCATTTGCTAAGAGTTGTGGAAAGAGAGCCTTTTTGACATCTTAAGCCTTCTGCTGCGGGAAAACGTTTTTAAATGTCTTTATCGGTGAAATTCCTGTTTGATATTTTCTTTGTTGTGTGTTTGCAGATGGACCTGATATTGTCATCCACGCGATCATCTGTGTAGCCGCGCTGCTGCTGCTGCTGCTGCTGCTGCTGCTGCTGCTGCTGCTGCTGCTGCTGCTGCTGCTGCCGTTTGTGATCAATTTGATCCTGATCTACAAACGTAAGCATTACTACGGGTTTGGAACATGTTAATCATGCACATGATACACTCAGAGCCACAGTCATGACAGCTCCATCCTGTAAGCATCTGATTACTTAAAGGCTAAGTAGATAAAATACTTGTTATGTCTGGAAGTTGACTTTTAGTCTGAAGAAAATCCTACTTCAAATACAAGATTATCACTTCTTAAATAAATAGTGCAGCAGATGCCTGTTGTAAATTAGGAAGACAGAAAGTCCACTGTGTCTCAAAGTAATGAAAGTGTTGGAATAACTTATGTTTACTTTGTTCTCTGCTTTATCTTTCTGCTAGGATATTCCAGAAACAAAAGAAATGCCGCAGCAGAACAGCACGTCACACAGGTGAGTTCATTAATCATTATCTGTGCTTTGTGGTCATTTAAGCTGGATGTAGGAGCCTTATTAATTACATTTTATGTCACTTTGCTTCTATGATGCAAATGAGAAAATAATCCGATACCAACCTGTCGATTCCTTATTGAAGAAAATAAGTTTCTTATCCACACTGTATAGTCCGTTTAGTATTAGGCTAAAGCTCCTACACTGATGTTTATATTCCTGTAAACACTCAGCAAAAGATAAACTATGAATATCCCAATGATGCCAGACTCAAGTTTCTTCTTTGTTTGAAATACGAAATAAAAAATCGATACTTATAGTATTATTTGTAATTATTATAAACACACTGTTGAGTAGCTAAAACAAAAAATATGTCACTATATAATATATTTAGAGTATGTACAGTGGAGGAAATAAGTATTTGATCCCTTGCAGATTTTGTAAGTTTGCCCACTAACAAACAAATAAACAGTCTATAATTGTAATGGTTTATTTTAACAGTGAGAGAAAGAATATATAAAAAAAAATCCAGATCAGATCCGACTTCAGGAATTACAAACAGATATTAGGATGTTGGGACCTGAATCCTGATATTCACTCAATCATCCACTTTGGAAATCGTGAAGAAAGGACAGGAAAATAATTTGAAAGACAATTTTTTACTCACTTTTGCAAGCAGATACATAATTTGGCAACTTATATTTCATGTCAGACGTATTGTTATTGTGTCAAAACAGCAGGTTTAATTGTTACAGTAGGGGAGACTGAAAGTGTTATATCTCAAATGCACATAAGAGAACTAACTTGTGAAAGTACAAGCTGCCACTTTTGTTCAACCAAACGTTATCCAACTACAAAAGCCTTAAGCTGCATTCACATGATACACCCTGCTCCTTGCTGAACACGAGGTTGGATGCAGAGCCTCTTGGTGAAAACAGCTAGTTAAGTTTTGGTTCTATAGCTATTTCCCCACTTATTATAAGAAATCATTTTAACTTTGATCAGTAACAACTTCGAACTCTCTCCATAGAAACACAGCGGCAACTTGCTTTTATATTGATAATAAAAAAGGTATACCTTTGAATCGAGTGGGTTTAAGGATCCTTTAATTGATATTGCAGATGTTTATATGGCACTGAACAATAGTGCTTTACTCAGAGAAGCAAAAATGAATTAATAGAACACCAAATTAAAACACCAACAGAGAAAAATTTAACAATATTTCAGAAAAATGCAAAGAAAGCAGAAGTTTCTGATAGCTCTAGATTTGCTCCTTTGAGACTTACATTCACTGAATCATCCACTTTGTTTATTGTTGGAAATCGTGAAAAAAGGACTGGAAAAATGTTTTTAAATACTTTTTTTTGGGCATTAGGCAACTTATATTTCATGTCAGACGTATTGATATTGTGTCAGTAGAGCAGATTTAATTGTTACAGTAGGGGGGGGGACTGAAAGTGTTGCATCTCAAATTGCACAAAAGAGAACTAAGTTGTGAAAGTACAAACTGCCCCTTATAGTCAACCAAATGTTATTAAAATAAAAAAGCCTTAAGCTGCATTCAAATTATGCTCGATTTGCTCCTTGCTGAACACGAGTTGGACGCAGAGCCTCAGGGTGAAAACAGCTAGTTAAGTTTTGTTTCTGTAGCTACTTCCCCACTTAATATAGCTGTCATCTGATTGGTTGTGCATCGAAAGGTCAGCAGCAAACATTGTCGAGGTTTAAATAATCTTTACTTTGATCACAGCGCCTCGCTCCATAGAAAAACACCAGCAACTTGTTTTTATATTGATAATAAAAAAGGTTTACCTTTGAATCGACTGGTCTTAATTATCCTAGTTGATATTGCAGATGTGTATATGGCACCAAACAATAGTTACAAAGTGCTTTACTGAGAGAAGCAAAAATAAAATTAATAGAATACAAAATGTATAAAAAAGCCGAAGTTTCTGACAGCTCTAGATTGGCTCCTTGGAGACTTTATAGGTGCTTTTCAAAGAGCTACATTAGTAAAGTGACCTTTTTTACTCATTAGAACCTCAGGCTTGACATCATGTACGTTTTTCTGTTTGTATGTTTTTTTGTAAAAGATGCTTTTTTTAAATAAACATTCCTGATATCACATTCATTCTTCTTCAAAACTATAAAGGGAAGAACATTTCTCCTACAATCTCATCTAGTTTTCACAAACCTTTCTAACTCTATAGGGCTCAAACCTCATTATCTAGAACACTTCCCTAAACAACCATAACCAATATTAAAATACCACAGGGAACTACTTAGTGACATTGTTTAACTTTACATTGTGATAAACAGTAATGCTCGGATGTTGCTTAAATCGCTTTGAAAAAGTGCAATGTTGAACCAAGTTCATTTCGATCGTGAAGTCCAGGGCTCGTGATACATTAATTAACAGTTAGGAACAACAATCTGTTTGAGCACAAGCTATGGGGCTGATAGTAATAACGCTGTAAAGTGCAAAAACACACGGACGAGAGAAGATGAAGGAAGAAGATAGGGGACTTTTGAGGTAACCCAACATATCATCTCAGGAAACTTAGCTGTGATCAATATCAACGCACAGATGAAAAAGGTTACAGAAGTAGTGCAGAGAATATTCTCACTGAAGATTTCAGCATCCAAGATCGTCACAATGAGGAGCTTTCTGCTGTTCCTCTCGATCATTACAGGTAAAATATGACTTCTGTCTGACTCCTGATATCAGAGACTTTCTGATTCTCGTCATGAGTATTTAAATTAACAAATCAGTTCCAAATAACCTATCATTCAAGGCTTTGATGTATTTTATTTAAATCTGCAGCTATAATAGCCGATTTTGTGATATTCCGTTTTATAGTTTTGGTCGTATTGCCTGGTCCGATTGTTTTGTTGTTAAACAGTTTCTTTCATCAGCTTTTCGTAAATAAAAGCTTAACTTTTTTTATCCATTCATACCACACTTTTACTGCGTTTGAGTCCGACATCCGGCCAAAGCCCCGACATAAAGTCTCTGCTCATTTGTAAGAAGAGGCCATTAAATACATGTTTATAACTGATGGATATCACTCATTATTAAACATCCACAAATCAAAGCCTGTATCTACAGATTATTATTTAATATTTTCAGACACCATGGACCGAATAGAGCCAATGAAAATGTAAAAAAGTTCTAATTTAGTCCAGTGTATATCAGCCTCTAAACAACAGGAACACAATCTTAACTATGTAGAGGTTATTTGGGAGAAATTATTTACTTTCATCTTTAAAGTTGGAAAACTTTTTTAAATTCTTACATTATAGTTGCCTATTACACATCCAATAAAAGGATCAACAAATAATGTATTATAATAAGAGTCTCATTATTTTATCATAGCAGTTTAAAGCTGTAACAACAAACTGATCTATTCATTAATCCTGAAAGTGTGTCCTGAGATAGTTTGAAGATCTGACGTGTTGTGAACTTTTCTCTCTACAGGCTGTGAGGCCTCTTATGTGTGGGGATGCAGAGGTGGATGGGTTAATTTTACCTTGGATTACCCTGAACCAAATGAAACATATACAAGTATTAATGTATTAATGCACAAAGAAACAATCCTTCAAAGCACTCAAAAAGACACGTGGCAAAACAAAGAACGCTTTTCCGTGTACCATGATGCGCAAAATGAAAGTCTCAGGGTGGGCATAAAACCGATTACACAAGATGACTATGGGATGTACATCTTTAAATGTAATACCGGCCAACAATCTCACTCCAATAGACACCAAATGGTTAAATTGCAACTTGGTAAGTAATGCTGTATCTTTTATTATAAGTCCCTTTTATTTTATGTAACTGTGTTAAAAGACTAAACACATGTTCCAATAACTAAGGTAAAATGCATGCAAACTTAAAACATATGATTCCACACTCAGTCATCTGCATAACTATCCAGTTAGACAAAATGGAAACCAGTTTGCTATAATGCCCACACAACGGGGAGAGAAGTTTGACTTGTCTTTTTTATATTTGCAGATGAAGGCTGCCAAGGACCATTAATTCAAACTGCGTACAGAACAGCTAAAACCACCATCTCATGTGGGATCACTCCAGACTCCAGATTCAAGTTTTTCTGCAAAGAGAACGGTTCAATCTGTGAGGATATTTTATCAACAAAATCTGCTCTGAGGTCAAACGGGACGTTCACTCTCACAGAAACAGAGAGTGGCTTCACTGTGTCCATCAGTAATGTGTCCCCACAGCACGCTGGCGTCTACTGGTGTGGAGTAGAATCAAGTAAAAGATACCGAGCTGCTCTCAGGAAAATACAACTGCAGGTGGAAGGTGAGAAACGAATTATCTGACCTTTATGTAAATACATATTTTTAATTTCATTTCCTTTATTTATCCAGGTGTATCCCTTGAGATCATTGATCTCTTTTTCAAGGGAGACCTGTCTATGTTTGTCTGTCTGTCTACAGCTACTACAGACTTAACTAGGAGTGCAACTATTGGACAGAATTGTATATACTGGTGTGAATATCCCCAGAAAGTAACGACTGGATGGCAAGCATTAAAAGCTACAGAAATGAGTTCTGAATAACTTTTTTTATAAATATAATTTTGGGCATTTTGTTTACCGAGCAAAAGACATATCCAAATGTACCTCCTAACAACTTTTATTCTGAGTGAACCTTTAATTTGATAATATCAGATTACATGTTCTGAGAGTCGTGGTAAGAGAGCATTTTTGATAATATGATGCTATTTTTGGTGAAATTCCTGCATGATGTTTTTGTTGTTGTTGTGTTTGTTCATTCATTTGAAAGCTTTCATGTGTAACTACAATTCACTTTTTTTTGGTTTCAGTAAAACCTACACCAACCACATTTCCTGTTTCTTCAACGAATACTGCATTTGCTTGCATTGTGTGTTTGCAGATGGCCCTGATATTGTCATCCCTGTGATCATCTGCGTAGCCGCGCTGCTGCTGCTGTGTGTGCTCATTTTGATCCTGATCTGCAAACGTAAGCATTACTACCGGTTTGTAAAATGTTAATCATGCACATGATACACTGACAACCACAGTCACGACATCTCCATCCTGTAAGCATCTGATTACTTAAAGGCTACGTAGATTAAAGACTTTAGTTTTTGTTATGTCAGGAAATTGATTTTGAAGTCGACAGACAATCCTACTTCAAATATTCAAATACAAAATGATAAATTCTTAACTGAATAGTGCAGCAGATTAATTAGGAACACAGAAAGTCCACTGTGTCTCAATGTAATGAAAGTGTTAGAGTGACTTAATGTATTTATTTTTGCCTGTTTATGTTTACTTTGTTCTCTGATTTATCTTTCTGCTAGGATATTCCAAAAACAAAAGAAATGCCGCAGCAGAACAGCACGTCACACAGGTGAGTTTATTAATAAACTTTGTTGTAATGTAAAGCTGGTTGCAGGAACCTTATTATCAAGTGTTATGTTTGGGTTTCATCACAGTTGTGTGTCATTTACTGTGCGTGCCATGCGGGGTCGCTGTCCTATTGGCTAGAGCACAGGTGTTCAGATCATTGGGTGTGTTGCATCAGATCATTGGGCGTGTTTGACTCAAGAGGGCATTTGAGTGTGTGAACTCCACAATATTAGTTTTCTTGACAATAAATGGAATATGGACTCACTTTGCTTTCATGATGCATATGAGAAAATAATAGGATAGCATTAAGCTGCAAACGGTGACGAGCCTGCCAATTCTTTATTGAAGAACAACACACGGTTTCTTCTCCACACTGTATAGCCCGTCCGTTGAGTATTAGGCTAAAGCTCCAACACTGATGTTTATATTCCTGTAAACAATGAGCAAAAGATAAACTATGAATACCCCAATGATGCCAGACTCAAGGTTCTTCTTTGTTTTAAATATAAATATATATTATTATATATATATAATATAATATATATTTAACGATTATAAACACACTGTTGAGTAGCTACAACAAAAATATGTCAGTATATAATATATTTAGAGTATGTAAAGTGGAGGAAATAAGTATTTGATCCCTTGCAGATTTTGTAAGTTTGCCCACTTACAAAGAAATGACCAGTCTGTAATTGTAATAGTAGGTTTATATTAACAGTGAGAGAAAGAATATCAAAAATAAAATCCAGAAATTAACATAATATAAAATATAAAAATTGATTTGCATTTAACTGTGGGAAAGAAGTATTTGATCCCTCGCAAAACATGTCTTAGTACTTGGTATGAAATTATTTCCCGAGTTATTATATTGATATGCACAAGGATATCTACATATCTGGAGTTACTTTAAAAGTGTTGATGAAGTTGAAAAGTTGAATTGGATGAATTGTGTTCTCTATTCTTTACTGGAAGGATTATATCTACGAGGAGATACAGGAGCGCCCCCAGAAGCCAGACTCAGGAAATTCATCAACCACGTTTTATTCCACGGCCAACTTTCCCACAAACCCCTCTGCCTCGCAGCGTTACTCTACCATCTTCTTTAGAAACGGATCTGGTGAAGCTGCTGAGGTACTGATGACCAATCCCAGCTCCTCTGCATGTGATTATTCTGCTGTGAAGGACGGAGAGATACCAACCTGCTCTAATGTGAACCAGCCTTCTCCAGAGGACCCTCTCTACTCTAATGTCGACATGACACAGCAGCAATGAGGAAAGACCAGGCAGGGAATTATAATATCTACTAAATGTATGACCACCATTTCAGCTCATTCATTTTTGATGTTATTTACAGTGAGATCCAGCTCAGACTTCAGGAATTACACACAGATATTAGGATGTTGGGACCTGAATCCAGACACACAGGATTTACAATATCATCCACATTGTCTATGGTTAGAAACTGTAAAGAAAGGGCTGGAAAATGATTTGAATTACTTTATTTTATTTTGGGTGCAGTGATGTAATTGGTCAACTGGCTGATTGTATTTACAGTATATTGGACGGTGTTTGTGTCACTTCTGCAGGTGTCGGCATTACAGAGACTGTAAGTGTAACATCTCAAATTGCAGCAATAACAACTGACTTGAGAATGAAAATGAAATGAATTATTATTTAATCATATCATAATATATCAGCAACAACATTAAAGTGCAAGTGATTTACTTACAGGGTTAATAATCTGTATGATGGGAATTGTAAATAAAGATATACATCTGTGTGAATGTCTTCATAAATGTTTTTTTTTATTCTTGGAATTAAGTATGTGACATGTTTTGACTCCCTCAAAAAGAGATGTTAAGAACTGTATTCAATAGTATAAAATCAACTTTAGTATTATAAAGTATAATTGAACTGTGGCTCTGTACAACTGGTTGTATTATATAAAACGATGGTTATAATAAGATGATAATGCATGTTTTCACTTCATACTTTATTGTGAATTGCATGAAATGATGAGCTGTTTTTTTCTTTGAAGTATGTTTGACTGTGTGCAGACCCCAGGAAGCTAATGTTCATGCTAATGGGTATCCTAATAAAGAATAAGAATAATCAGAACTGTAATCGTTAAAATCCAAATGACACCTGCTTGTTTTTTCATTTGCTCTTAGATTACATTACATTTTATTTAGCCAACACAAATCATCTTACATTGCCATGAACGACATTACCGGCTCAAAAAACTGATTCCAGGTGCTGTACATTATAAAAGTAATACAAAATATGATGACCTGCAAATGTATTACACAAAAACAAGGCCTTTAAACTATCATTGAATTCATCAACAAACAATAGAGATCAACTGTAAGTAGTTAAGTTGCGGATGAATCCATTATTAATATTTTAGTTTTAAAGCTGATATATCATGAGAACGTGATTTAATTCCTCCATCAGCAGCAGATTCATGTGCTCTTTGGGTTGAGACTTAAATGGGCCCGTTTCACATCCGTTTTTTTCTAGGTCAAGCTGAGGGTGTATTGTTGCCAAATAAAACCTCTCATACTTGTACATCGACTCTTCTTGCACTATTTTATTTGTATTTACTTGCACATCTCAAAACATTCTCTTGCACTATTTTATCTATTTTATTTGTTCAATGTCCTATATATATTAATGTTGCACTGTTTGAGGAGCCTGTGACCCAAGTATTTCATTGCCATATCTACACTGTAGCTGCTGTGCAAATTACAATAAAGCCTTGAACTTCAAACTCATAGATACATTTCTAGGAAACATAAGTATCATGCAGAGACAGTCATGACGAATGTGTACGACGAATTAGCTGTTGGTGGAGCTGTTAGCTTCTGTGCTAACCAGAGCGCCCTCACCTTTATCAACAGGTGGTCTTAAAGAGTAGTAGCATTTACTCACAGCACACACTGCAGGGCTACATTACTGCTGAGTAAAACTCACTGCCCACACATTTTACATATAAGGTCAGAGTCAGGGACTTTCTAAGAATTGTTTTTCACTTTTTATCAGCAGTTTCAATTTACTGGGCTATGAACTGTTTATGGATGTATAAAGGGGGAGGAGAAATAACTAAGACTTCAAAGAAAGGAGGTAAAAAGGGGAAGGATAGAAGAGTAAGGGGGCGAGGAGTTGTTAGATATAATGAAAGATATACATTCAGGAAATACTGCCGAACAGAATCAGATACTGGAGACCAACCAACACCAGACAACTGATGTCAGGGAAGACGTTAGCATCCAAATCCAACAAAATGAAGAGCTTTCTTCTCCTCATCCTCTCACTGATGACAGGTAAGATGATTGCTGCTACTGAATGAGCTAATGTTTGTTATAGCTCTGTCTCTAAAATAATGTACTGTTTCTAACATTGTCCCTATAAGACTCAGGTTCATACAATCAACAAACTGGGTCAAAAGAAAATGTTCTTTATTTGGATATTTGCATATTTGCAGTAATACATTTTGTTTTGCTTAGTTAATGAATTTGATAATAAAAAATATGCATAAACACACATTTATAAAATAAATATAGGGCATTTAGACTGCTTTACAATTAATTACAGTGTCTGCACTAAGAAATTCCCAAATTGTCACTTATAATAGCCTTAACGAGTCAGACAAAGAACAAATGACTAGACAAGCAGATATAAATTGGATAGATAAGGTAAATAGATCTTTACAATTTATACTCCAAGGGTTTTATATTGTTCTTTTTATATTTTGTTGTATTTACTTGTTAGCTTAGTTTGTGTAGTTGACTTGCTTATGATTGTTTTAACATGAATTTTTATCTGCAGCTGACGGCTGCCATGAAAAATGTATTCAAACTGACAGTGTTTCCCGAACCATTGTACGAATACATTATAAATTGAGCGACGTCCATTCGAACATTTGGAAACTCAGGCGAAAAATATCCGACAGGTAGTCTGCTAGCTATCAACTGAATTATCTTTGTGATCTACTGGTAGAAAGTGTAGGTTGTGTTGATAAAGAGGTCATTATTCTGGGATTGTTTTGTCTCTGACATGGTGTGACTGTTTGCCTTTGTCTGATCTTCACAGGTTCTGAGGCCAGTGATGTGGTGACGGGATGCAGAGAAGGATGGGTTGAATTCATCTTTAAATACCCTGAAGCAAATGGAGATTATCAAAGAATTGATTTATTAAAGGCAGAAGAAACAATCATAGGAAGCAATAGGAAGGATGTATGGGAAAACAAAAGCAGATTTCACCTGTACCATGATACAGAAAATAAAAAATTCAAAGTAATCATCAACCAACTTCCACATGAGGACATTGGGAGATATATGTGTGAACTATACGGAAAAAACGAGTCTTCCCCTGCGAAAGTGAAACTAGGTTGGTTATTTGGTGAGTAACCCTAACTAATTAACAAAATATAAAAACATGGTCAAACATTTTCCCTAAGGAAACACTGCAGATGTAATAAACCAAATGTTACAGACTATGTTTTTACAGGCACATATAAAGCTATATATTGTACATAACAGATATTTCCTATAACTTCAGAAATCAAATACTCACATTTTATTTCATGGTTCATTCTTGGTATTTTGTTTGTACCCGTGAAGCACATAACAACATTTTGCATGTTTTACTTTCTATTTTATTTGTAGGTGCAGAATGCAAGAAACCAATTAATCAAACTGCGTACAGAACAGCTAAAACCTCCATCACATGTGACAAACGAAACAAAGAGGACTCCAGATTCCACTTTCTCTGCAAAGAGAACGGTCCCATCTGTGAAGATATTTTATCAACAAAATCTGCTCTGAGGTCAAACGGGATGTTCACTCTCACAGAAACAGAGAGTGGCTTCACTGTGTCCATCAGTAATGTGTCCCCACAGCACGCTGGAGTCTACTGGTGTGGAGTGGAATCAACTGAAGGAAGTTACCGAGCTGCTCTCAGGAAAATACAACTGGAGGTTAAAGGTGAGAAACCAAATACCTGAGATTAATGATAAAGGTTTCTCTGATTGTGTTGTTAAATACAGTCCATGCTGTCTGTCTGTTTCCAGCTGCTATCAAAAACTTCACCAGGTCTCCAACGATTGGACAGAATATGACATACTGGTGTCAATATCCAGAGGGTGCTCCAGTAAAGAAGTTCATCTGTAAGGGAGAAGATCCATCTAAATGTGAACATGTAGTCAGCACTGCCCAGAACACTGAGAGGTTTTCCATGATTGATGAAACAGAGAAGAGAAACCTCAACATAACAGTGAGAGGCGTAACAAAGGAAGACAGCGGGACATACTGGTGTGGAGCAGAACACATCGACTTTCTACAAGGCCAATACTTCTACCATAGATTTTTGATGACTGTTGGTGAGTTTTTAAAATGCTGCTGTCAGTGTGTCTTTTTGGTTTGAAATGAGACATGTTTTTATCTTGAATAATGCCCTTTCAAAGATCTATTATTTCATCTTAGGGTTAACTTTGATTTAAACATTTGTAGAATACTAAAGCTTTATTGAGTAGGTGTAACTGTATTAAGGGTTAAACTCATAACTTTATAACTTAGGGTTTAATGTAATTGTAAAACCATTGGGCCACTGAAAAGACACAATAACAACTCAGGAGGGAGCCAGTCTCGATTGAGGCCCATCAGCACTGATCTGCGGCCACTTCCCCCCAAGAAACTGTATTTAAATCTCATCCTGATCACTGACCTGCCAGTGTGCAACTCGATTTTGACAGGATAACAACTGGTGACTTCTAGAATTGTGTGAGTAACATTCTGTTTTTAGACTTCTCTGTTTCAGTGTGTGTACTCTGTATAAATGCTCTATAGTTGATCTGACTGAAATTGTGATTTTAAATCTCAAAACCGCTACAGTATCTGTCAGGCAGAAACTTGGGACAAGTCATTTGACTGAAACCTTAAAACTGAACTAACTGACTGCTAGGGTTAACTTTGATTTAAACATTTGTAGAATACTAAAAGCTTTATTGAGTAGGTGTAACTGTATTAAGGGTTAAACTCATAACTTTATAACTTAGGGTTTAATGTAATTGTAAAACCATTGGGCCACTGAAAAGACACAATAGCAACTCAGGAGGGAGCCAGTCTAGATTTCCTTTTGAGGGCCACCAGCTGCAGAGAGTTAACTAATTAAAGGGGCGTGGCCCCACAGCTGTGAGAACTCAGCAATCAGGTGTCCATTTTAGGTAGCACTTTCCTGGAGCGTCAGACAGACGAAGACTGACAAAGACAATAGAGTCCTGTGGGAGTAAGACTGACAAAGACATTAGAGTCCTGCTGGAGTCACGAGGGTGGCAAAGAGGAGGCAAATCCTACTTTGATTGAGCTAAGTATCGCTGGTGTTTTATTTCATTTGGTTGTTTAGCCCCTCATGCTATAATCATGTGTATTTTCTCCATTACGTGTCTTCTCGCAATTATCACTGGCCCCGTGTATCTCGTAATCGATATAACCAGCCTGCTCTCGTCTATCCCACATGCTCCACTGATATCCAACATCTAGTTTCAGGCGGCCTGTGGAACTGCCAGTCAGCTGTTCCTAAGGCTGACTTCATCTCGGGCTACGCTTCCCTGCAGTCTCTGGATTTCCTTGCTCTCACTGAGACCTGGATTACTCCATCCAACACATCCACCCCAGCAGCTCTCTTCACAGCATATTCCTTCTCCCATACACCCAGACCCACTGGCAGAGGAGGTGGCACTGGTCTCCTGCTCTCTCCCAAATGGAGCTTTTCCCTCTTCAAGCTACCTAACTCCACCTTTGAATCCCATGCCGTCACAGTAACCCATAGTATACAATTAACCATTGTTGTTCTCTACCGTCCACCAGGCGCCTTGGGGGACTTCTTGGAGGAATTAGATCATCTCCTCTCACACATCCCTGAAACTGGCCCTCCCGCTGTACTTCTCAGAGATTTCAACCTCCAGACGGGGAAGATAGACGAACTAACATCTCTGTTAACCGCCTTTGCCTTCTCACTGTCTCCATCCCCACCAACTCATAAAGCTGGCAATGTCCTTGATCTCATATTCTCAAGGAACTGCACTACTTCTAAACTCTCTGTAAACCCGCTCCACACATCAGATCACTTCTTCCTTTCATTCTCTCTACATCTTTCCAAACATAACGAACTAATCTCTTCTCATCCTGCACCTGTCCGCCGTAACCTTCGTTCCCTCTCCCCCTCTACCTTTGCCTCATCGGTGCTCTCAGCCCTCCCTTCCTCTGACTCGTTCCAACTCCTACCTCCAAACTCTGCTGCAGAAACTCTCCTCTCTACTCTCTCATCCTCTCTGGACTCTCTCTGTCCTCTCACATCTCGGCAGGCTCGTCAGTCCCCTCCTGCTCCCTGGCTAAATGACGCACTGCGTGCTAATAGAACCGTCCTTCGGGCAGCAGAGCGGAAACGGTGGAAATCCAAACACCATGACGACCTCCTAACCTATCAGGCTCTCCTCTCCTCTTTCTCTGCTTCGATCTCTCAGGCAAAAAGCACTTTCTTTCAAGATAAGATCCAATCTTCCTATTCCAATCCCAAAAAACTATTTTCCATCTTCTCCACCCTCTTGGACCCCCCAAAGCCCCTTCCCCCTCCTCCCTTCTGTCAAGCGACTTTGTTAACCACTTTGAAAACAAGGTTGATGATATTCGCTCTTCTTTTTCTGACTCACCTTCTACTGACCGCCGGGTCACCAGACCCTCCTTTCACCCACACACTGACCTCCTTTCCCCCTCTCTCTCCAAGTGAGGTTCTTACCCTCATTACCTCTGCCCGCACTACCACCTGTCCTCTGGACCCTATCCCTTCAAACCTCCTTCAGACTATCGCTCCTGATATTCTACCGTTTCTCACCCATTTCATCAACACTTCTCTAACTTCTGGTCACTTTCCAAACAGTCTCAAGGAGGCAAGAGTAAACCCTCTCCTCAAGAAACCCACTCTCAACCCGTCTGATGTTATAAACTACCTGCCTGTCTCTCTCCTCACGTTCCTGTCTAAAACACTTGAACGCACTGTCTTTAAACAACTCTCCCGTTTTTCCATCAGAAGAACCTTCTGGATCCGCACCAGTCTGGTTTCAAGTCAGGTCACTCCACAGAAACTGCGTTCCTTGCTGTCACGGAGGAACTGCACACTGCTAAAACAGCCTCCCTCTCCTCTGTCATCATCTTTTTGGACCTGTCTGCTGCATTCGACATGGTGAATCATCAGATCCTCCTTCGCACTCTCCAAGAACTTGGAGTTTCAGGCACTGCTCTTTCCCTCATCACCTCATACCTCAAAGACCGCACCTACAGGGTTAATTGGAGAGGGTCGGAGTCCGAGCCTTGTCAAATAACTACAGGGGTCCCTCAGGGCTCTGTTCTTGGTCCCCTCCTCTTCTCCTTGTACACAAACTCGCTCGGATCTGTCATTAGCCCGCATGGTTTTTCATACCACTGCTGCGCTGACGACACCAAATTAATCCTGTCCTTTCCCCGCTCAGAGACCCAGGTCGTCGCACGCATCTCTGCTTGTCTAGTTGACATCTCTCAGTGGATGTCTGCTCATCACCTCAAGCTCAACCTTGACAAAACTGAACTGATTTTCCTTCCGGGAAAAGATTGTCCCACTCTTGACCTAACAATCAACATCGGCACCTCTGTTGTTTCCCTGACTCAGACTGCAAGGAATCTGGGTGTGATCCTAGATAACAACCTGTCCTTCACTGCAAACATAGCTGCTACAACCCGTTGCTGCAGATACATGCTTTACAATATCAGGAGGATACGTCCCCAGCTGACTCAGAAAGCAACGCAGGTTCTGGTCCAGGCTCTCGTCACCTCACGCCTAGACTACTGCAACTCCTTCCTGGCTGGTCTACCTGCATGTGCCATCGGACCTCTGCAGCTCACCCAGAATGCAGCGGCTCGTCTGGTCTTCAACCTTCCCAAATTTTCCCACACCACGCCGCTCCTCCGCTCCCTCCACTGGCTTCCGGTAACTGCTAGAATCCACTTCAAGACAATGGTACTTGCGTACCATGCTGCGAATGGATCTGGCCCTTCCTACATCCAGGACATGGTTAAACTGTACACCCCAGCATGTGCACTACGCTCTGCATCAGCCAAACGACTCGCTGCACCCTCGCTGCGAGGGGGACCCAAGTTCCCATCAGCAAAAACAAGTGGGTTTGCTATCCTGGCTCCAAAATGGTGGAATGAGCTCCCCATTGACATCAGGACAGCAGAAAGCCTGCACATCTTCCGGCGCAGACTGAAAATTCATCTCTTTCGACTCCACTTCGAGCGATAGAACTATTAACAAAGCACTTGTATACTAATAAAGGACTGGCTTACCTAAAGCCAGTTGAGTAGCACTTGAAATGTTTTTGCTCTATGAAACCTGATGTACTTATATGATTCTGTTTTCTTCAAGTTTGTATTTTGTTGGTCGAACGCACTTATTGTAAGTCGCTTTGGATAAAAGCGTCAACTAAATGCAATGTAATCTTAGTTTTTCGTGATCACTTAAATCTGGAATGCGAGATTTTACATAAAAATTAGTGGCCTTTACATTCAAGAACTTGAAGCTGAAGCTCAATACAAAAATTCCTGTGCAATATTATTTTACTTTTCGCTTTCCTACATCAATCCGAGATAGATTTTCAAAATGTACCTTTCAAGCACTTTTTCAGAGTGCAAAGAACAGTATTGCATTCATCCCTTCAATGGTCCTAACTCACTAAAAAAACTAGTGTTGGGTTCTATTTTGGATCTCCATAAAACTGATTCGTAAAGCTTGGACGCTGTCCCTCCTTTTTTTTTAAATGTAAAGTTTGTCTTTTCTCTTTGCAGAATGTGGCTGTTGTAAGACAAAGATGTTTGTTACACGACACTCAAGCATCCTAAAGTCACTACCTTTTCAACAAAACATTTAAAACCTTTTTAAGTCCAATTTCATTAATTGCTTGATTGCAGTTCTGTTTATTTTCAGTGTCACTGGTTCCCTCTACAACCTCACCAGCATCGTCCCCCATACAGCCAGCTACAGTTTCTTATCACGGTTTTGGTAAGAAAGCATGGTGGTATTTTAAAGCTTAAGAACTAAATTAGCTTGAAGGTAAAATCCATTAACAAACATATATGAAGGTCTAAATGCTCTCGATGATCATTGTGTTAAATTAAGATGTAATTGTGGTGTTGTCGTGCAGATCGGGCCTCTGTGTTGGAGATTGTTTTGGCTCTCTCTTTGGATGTGATGCTGCTTACGCTCGCAGTATATTTGGCCTACACGGGTAAGAAGTTTATTTACTGTGTTTTTCTTCAAATTATCAAACTACAGTCACACAAACTCGAAAAACACATTTCAGCTGCTTTTTCTCTTCAAAATTCAGGTTCAAACATGAGACATTAAAATACCAACCTCTAATCTTTGTGTAATCACATTTGTTAAACACAGCTGCCTACAGTAACGTTAGTTTGTCACTCAAATAGGCAGCAGAGGCATAACTAATGAACAGAACACAGTCAGACCGTATTTTAATTACCAAAAATCGACTTGTGTTCTGAGGCAAACAGCAGCAGGGACAGTAATACAAAGTAATGTAGTTCCTACATTATCAAGGAAAGTCAATTGAACTCTATCCCTTAAACTGGCTTTAATTCTGTTAGAATAACAGTGCATAATGCATCATTCATGTTGGTTTCTGACAGGATGGGCACCTTGTATGAGAACAAACAGAGGAGCATGAAGACAAAGCGAACAGGTCCGTGTATGATTGTCTAATATTATATATACAGTTTGTTACATTAACTTTTTATCATCACTTGATTTACATCTCTGATATCTTTCCAATAGGCCCCTCAAACTGCAAACCCGATGACTGGTCTGCTCTATATTTGACAAATGTGTAATTTTAAACCTCTGTCTCGGATGTATTTTTGTGCTACATGGTTGCATTACCATTGAAGGAAATATTTGATGAGCTTCCTCTGTAAACAGTATATCTGTTCAGATTTAGCCACACCATCTTTTTAAATATATATACCAGCTCTTCCTCCTTTGCACGCCAATGCAGTTACAATGTATCTAACGTTCGAGTCATTTCCTCTACCACCGGACACTCATGTTAAGTGGGACAGCGTCAACTGAACTTCCCCTGTTTGGACTGAACCCACACAACTGATGCAACCACAAGCTGACATACAGGAACTGGCTGCTTGCAATTTCGGTAACTTTGTAATGTGGTTTGCTGTTTTACTTCAGGTGCATTAAAAAGGTTAAACTACACAAAAATGAGGCCACTCATATACTGAAAACACAGGTTTGCCTTAAATTGAAATGGTTAAAGAGGTATAAGTTCTCTTTTGGTCGCTCTTTTGTCCAGATTTGAAATAATGATAATAAAGATGTCTTTGTGTTCAAATATCTGCAGACTATATTAAATACCAAGCCAAAAGGAAAAACATTGGGCAGTTTAAGTTAAACGTACTGTATTTATAACGCTTTGTTTGGCTTTATACAAAGTACATTTTATTCAGTTTTGTCATTACAGCATGATTTATTTTAGTAAATGATGTTTACTTTACACTACTGGGAAAAACAATGAGTTTAATTACTACACCAACATTGACATATTCAACAGGCAATAGAGATGTAATTAGTTAAGCTGCAGAATAATCTATAAGCAACATTTTCGTTGTAATGCTGATATATCATTTCGTTCTTCCACCAGCAGGAGATGCATATGGTCTTGTGCTTTGGGTTGAGTCTTATATGGGCCTGTGGGTCACATCCGTTTTTTTTATAGCTTTCTAAGTCAAGCTGAGGGTGTAACGTTGTAAAAATAAAACCTCTCATAGATAAATTACTAGGAGATATAAGTGTCATGCAGTTTCAGACATGACGACTTTGAGAATTAGCCGTTGGTAGAGCTGTTAGCGTCACCTTTATCAACAGGTGGTCTTAAAGAGTTCAAACCGGAGAGACGTGATGTAAGGAATACATATTTATTGTTACACGTCGTATGAATGAAATGATTGCCATGATAATACAACAGGAGAATGGAATGGTGTTTGGCGATTAGGCCCCGGTTTGCAGGATAATCATTCAGGAAGGAAAGAACCGCTCCGATGAAATCCCCGGGGTCTAGACACTGGTGGTGGTGATAAGTAGGTGGGACCGGTCTGAAGAAGGAAGGTTTAGCTTTGTCCTGGAGGAGACGGGAGGGCGAGAGGGGTGGAGGCGGGTTGCGTGTGGTCACCTCAAATGACAACTGACGGGGAGGAAGAGCAGGTATTTAAGGAATTTAGCTTGTGCAGCAATTGGCTGCTGAGGGGTGACGCCCTCGTATTTAATGAGGGGGAAGGGAGCAATAGAGTGACGTGTAAGTGACTCATTGTTAGGTCTTCCTTATTGAACTTGCGCTAAAGCTATCATTTGTAGCATTTACTGTACACACACTGTACACACACTGTGCTGTACACACACTGCTGACCTCAGGATCACTGCCCAAACAGTTGATATATAAGGTTAAAGTAAGGGACTTCCTAAGAATTGTGTTCACTCTTTACAGAAATGAGTAAGAATTTAAAAAAGGAAGAAAATAGGGTAAGTGTTGAACATTAAGGGGGCGAGGAGTTGTTAGATATTATGAAAGATATAAATGCAGGAAATAGAGCTGAGCAGAATCAGATACTGGAGACCAACCAAGACCAGACAACTGATCTCAGGGAAGAAGTCAACGTCTAAAAGCAACAAAATGCAGAGCTTTCTCCCACTCATCCTCTCACTGATGACAGGTAAAATGATTGCTGCAATTGAATGAGCTAATGTTTGTTAGAGCGTAACGTTTTTAACATTGTCTCTACAAGACTCAGGTTCATACAATCAGCCAGTGAAAAGACATCTTTATGTGTATTAGAATATTTATAAATTATGCTTACTGATAGTTATACATCATTTTTATGAAGAACTATACATAAAAAATTGTCCACTAAACAGGCAGTGACGTTTTGTTTTTGTTTATTATTTTACTATTTAGAAACGTATAGACATGCATTTCTACATTTAATTTAGGTCAGTTATATTGCTTTACAACTCAGAACAATTAATAACAGTCTCTTTTCACTTTTCACTGATCTGACTGACTCCTGTATGATGAAGATTATGTTATATATGTTAAATAATTGTGTATGGTTATGTTAAGACTTGGGTGGGGGAATAATGAGAATGATAGATGGTCTTAAAGAATTAAAGATTAAGAGTTATTCAATCATACAGGTTTGAGTGTCTGTTAGGAGACAACGGGAACACTGAGGAATAGTGTGTTTCTTTCAGCAATGTCTTCTGGAGCGTTGGCTGTAAATTCCTTGCAGATGTAAAATAAATATTTAAATTATAAAAACAGACCTAATGTGTGTTAGTAACACTTCAGGTTACCATAAGGGGAATTCTGTTAAGAGAGGCCAGTTGTGAAGAGACAGGAGGATAGGTTAAATTCACCTACCCACACATTTGTGTAAAAGAAAGTGTATGTATTGTATCATCATAATAAGCACTAAGAAGGATGTGTGTAAAGGCAGAAGATACAAAAAATAAAATTGAAAGATATTCAACAAGAACATTTTGTGAAGTACAAGTTGAAATTTAGAAATGAGAAAAAACGTAATAATGAAGACAAAGAAGAAGTGGAATTGAAATTAGGTAAGAAATTCTTAATCTCCATCTTGAGTCTCTCTTGTCCTTTCTGGAAGCACTCTGTGGGTGTTTCTCAATGTCGAGGAAGGATCCTCCAGAGTATCCTCCGCAGTCTTAAAATCCCCACAATGCTTTGCGCACGGACCAATTTCCCAAATCTTTGGCGGTAAATGTAAGGCGGGGCCTCTCATATGACGCACACCTGCACACTTGCTAGCCTGTCCCATTCTTCGTTCTCCGAATGAAAGGAAGGATTCTTGCCTAGCCTCTGAAAGACCTGACTCGGAGGGACATGTCCAAGGAAGCGTCCTCGACATTGAGAAACACCTGAAACCACACCCTCAACAAACTATGTATAATGCATGCAAACCAAAAATCATCAACTGCAAATCGAGTCAGACAAAATGGAAATCAGTTTGCTATGAAGCACACATTAACGGACATATTTCACATTCTACTTTCCTTTTTTATTTGCAGATAAAGGCTGCCAGGAACCATTAATTCAAACAGAAAAGATAAAACCACCATCCGCTGTGATAACATAAGAAAAAAGGACGATTCCAGATTCAAGTTTTTCTGCAAAGTGAACAGTTCAATCTGTGAGGATATTTTATCAACAAAATCTGCTCTGATGTCAAACGGGATGTTCAGTCTCACAGAAACAGAGAGTGGCTTCACTGTGTCCATCAGTAATGTCAGGGATGCAAACTCATCAGGTATGAAAAAGGTGAGCCCCCCAACCCCACGGAATATCGGCTTTAAAATGAGGAATAACAGGATTTTAGCAGTCAGAACAACTAAAGCAGCAGGTAATAATAACAGAAATGCCAAAGAGTCACATCTAATAGAAATATATAAAAGCATTTCTTTTAATTGTGTAGCAGTCAGTTTATAATTTTGGCAGCACTGTTGAGCATTTTGAAAATGTATTTTCATGCCTCTGTGCAAGGCTTAGTCTTTCTATCTGTATAGCCACTGGTGTAAAGTAACTACATTAATAAACTCAAGTACTATACTTGGGTACAATTTTTTTTTTTTTTTAAAGTATTTCAATGTTTTGCTACTGTGTTCTTCTTCTCCTCTACAGTTCAGAGGTACATGGTGTACTTTTCCTCCACTACATGTATTTAATACCTTTAGTTACTTCACAGATGTGGATGAATAATGTGAAATATAATCAAGTGTTGAATCAGACCTTAGTTCCACCTGGAGTAAATCCACCAGCTACCCTGCAGTCTACAAAGCCATTCAGACTAGCTGCACCTTCACCAGCTTTGAGAACACTTTCATGATCAATCATTATAAAACATATCATAGATATTATTCTGAAATGGACCAATCTGCACGACTACTTTTACTGTCTTTCACTATATTTTGATGACAATACTTTTCTACTTTCACTTGAGGAACATTTTGAATGCAGGACTTTTACTGTAACAGAGTATTCCTACACTCTGGTACTTCTACTTTCACTCAAATACAAGACCTGAGTACTTCTACTTTTACTCAAGAACAAGATCTGAGTACTTCTACTTTTACTCAAGTACAAGACCTGAGTACTTTTACTTTTACTCAAGTACAAGATCTGAGTACTTTTACTTTTACTCAAGTACAAGATCTGAGTACTTCTACTTTTACTCAAGAACAAGATCTGAGTACTTCTACTTTTAATCAAGTACAAGATCTGAGTACTTCTACTTTTACTCTAGTACAATATCTGAGTACTTCTACTTTTACTCTAGTACAAGATCTATACTTATACCACCTCTGTTTATAGCCTATGAAAAAAACTATTAGAAAACTAAGGCTAAAGCTAACGTTAGCAGATAGTGACAATGTATGCTAGTTAACGATAATATTGCGACAGAAACACTTTTCAGTGCACATCACGCTCTGCCGCTCCGACAGAGAGCTCTGCTCTGAACACCTGAACGGCCCGTTCTAACAGCAGTTCACCAGCGGTCCAGTCTGTGCCACAGTGACTCCGGACCACAGTTAATATTAACGAACGCACCCGTAGGTAATGTAGCTGCTGAGGTCCCAGACCCCCCCATACCCCAAAAATATTTTTATTGCAGATCTACATGAATCACACACACGACCTATTTTGGATTCAAAACGGCGAATTTCGCCGAAAGGTGACAAGTTTGCATCCCTGAATGTGTCCACTCAGCACGATGGAGTCTACTGGTGTGGAGAGGAAACAAGAAAAAGATACCGAGCTGCTCTCAGGAAAATACAACTGGAGGTGGAAGGTGAGAAACTAAACCTTTAGGTAAATGCATACACATTTATATGACTGTATAAATACCAGAGGTGGGACCAAGTCATTGTTTTGCAAGTCCGAGTCAAGTCTCAAGTCTTTGCGCTCAAGTCCAAGTCGAGTCTCAAGTCAGGATGGGCAAGTTCAAGTCCAAGTCCTAAACTTTGACAAAACGAGTCATAAACAAGTCATTATGTGCTTTTCACCAAATGTAATGACATTGATCAACAGAATAATACTTAATAATCAAACTGCTCTTTATTAGTCACATTAATCATTTAATAATCAATTTTCTCTCTGCTGGTAAAGTAACGTGTGTTTTTCTAATTGAAGAGGGATCAATAAGGTAAGGCTACCGTGACGGTTTGATTCAGAAGAAGTTTAATGTATAAGATCCCTGATGTTGAGGTGACCAGAATGTTTATTTCCACTGTGTACAACATGTTGTAAGGGACCCACAATCTATCTTTATGCAAGGGATAATGTGCAGCGAGGCGTCTCTATGGGGAAAAGAACACCCGCATCTAGGTCCCTCTGCAGGTGGTACTTTAACTATATTTTGATGCTAATACTTTTGTACTTTTACTTGTAACATTTTGAATGCAGGACTTTTTATTGTAACCGAGTATTCCTACACTCTGGTACTTTTGTACTCAAGTACAAGATCTGAACTTCTCCCACCTCTGACAGTAAATCCTGAGTGGTTACCAAAAAAAAGGTAAACAAAAAAGGTTATTTTCATTTTACAAATCCTGCACTCAGCTTTGCTTTCTCCAATATCACTGAAAAGCTGCTTCTTTTTTCGGTTTTCGCTCATTTCTTGACTTTTCTCGACGCACTTGCATTTAAATCCGGCTCCCCAACGCTCTGTGCAGCTGGCCTGTACCACTACACCTGCTGTGCCCCCCACCCTTCTTTCACATAATGGTATGATCCTAGTGTGTCCTCGCATATGATTGGCCGCATGGTGGCTCAGCGAAATAAAGCCCTGCCCCTGCCTGCAAGGATTCACAGCAAGAGTAGGAGCGGCTGAAGATTCTGCTCTCCCCAACGGGAGTCTGCTCTTCTAGCGGCATCTCGCGATCGGCGTGTTGGAGACCTCTGAATTAAATGATCAAGTCACCTCAAGTCAGAAGGCTCAAGTCCAAGTCAAGTCCTGAGTCATTGGTGTTCAAGTCCAAGTCGAGTCGCAAGTGTTTTGTAATTTTGTCAAGGACTCGAGTCTGACTCGAGTCCAAGTCATGTGACTCGAGTCCACACCTCTGATAAATACAGTCAATTATCTATGTCTGTCTGTCTACAGTTACTTCTGACTTAACTAGGTGTGCAACTATTGGACAGAATTGTATATACTGGTGTGAATATCCCCAGAAAGTAACGACTGGATGGCAAGCATTAAAAGCTACAGAAATGAGTTCAGAAGGAACTGTTTTTTATAAATATATTTTTGGGCATTTTGTTTAACGGCAAAAGACATATCCAAATGTATGAGTGAAATTCCTGCATGATATTTTCTTTTGTTACGTGTTTGTTCATTCATTTGTAAGCTTTCATGTGTAACTTCAATGTACTTTTTTTTTTGTATCAGTAAAAACTACATCAACCACAATTCCTGTTTCTTCAACGAATACTGTATTTGCTCAGAGTCGTGATAAGAGCCTGTTTGACATAAACCTTCTGCTACGGGAACATGTTTTTACATTTCTTTTTCTGTAAAAAAAAGAAACCCGTTACCGAGCTGCTCTCAGGAAAATACAACTGGACGTTAAAGGTGAGAAACTAAATACCTGAGATTAATGATAAAGGTTTCTCTGATAATGTTGTTAAGTACAGTCAATGATGTCTGTCTGTTTCCAGCTACTATCAAAAACGTCAATAGACTAGCATTAGACTTCAATTCAATTTAAATAGCTTTATTGGCATGACCCTAATGACAAACCGTATTGCCAAAGCTTAAGGTGTCCATGATTGATGAAACAGAGAACAGAGTTCACTAGTATCACTACAACAGTGAGAGCGGTGACAACAGTAAACAGAGGGGCAGAGTGAGGTGGAGCAGAAACCAATGACCCAAAACAACAGCTTCTATTAAAGATTTGTGATGACTATAGGTGTGGTTGTCACACACTCAAAACAATAACTCATTGGATAAACTCAATTTGATTGTGGGCAGGTTTTCCATACAATAAATATATGTGGCACAAACAGGCCCTGCGTCTCCCCTATACTGTTACCTCATGCACTTTAATTACTCTTTGCATTTTTTGGTTTGATATAAACTGAATTTTGGTGTACTGTGTTCAATGACAATAACCTTAAATATAATGTAATATAATTTACTGATCTCCATTATCCAGCAGGTATTCAATGCTAACCATATCTAGAAAGCTAGCTAACTAACCAGTTATCTGGCTAGCTAGCTAGCTTGCCGTTAGACCCAACTTGTCGATATTATGAAAAGGCATTACTTGGAAACAGGGTACATTCTAAACTACTAGAAAAAACAAATACTTACCGAAGAATAGCCTTTCCACGGTCAGTTTCCACAGTCAGTGTCAGACAAAGGCGGAAAATGACAGAACGGATGTGGCGCATGCGCAAAGGGGCGGTCCCCAGATGAAAACAATTTATTTTGAGTTGCTCCGTCTTAAATAAATGTAATAAGTGAATTGATTAATGTAATTTGTGTTACACTAATGAACTATCCTTGCAGCGGCGGCGGTGGCGGTGGATGGCTTTGTGTTGTGCAACAACATGTGACAAACAACAAAAACGTGTGAGCTTTAACAACATTTGTATTTATTGACTTTTCATTCGTTTATGGCAATATTCAGTGTGAACAAAGATGGCACTGTTTGTCAGAGCACTTCATCCGTCTGGGTTTGTTGAAGAACAGCTCCAACGCCTGTGCGTATTGGAACGCCTCTGATGCTGGTCCATTAACTGCTATCCGCAGATATGCAGCAAGGTGCTCCCCTTTCAGTCGGTTTCTTAGGTCAGTTTTCACCTGAAAAACAGACAGTTGGCTTTACATGAACTATACAGAAATTACATGCAAAATACTTACCCTGTTCATCGTTAAAAAATCCCTCTCACAGTTTACACTGGATGACCAGCCCCGCTGAAGATAGAAGGCAGAGGTTTGGGTATATTTCTGCTCATTCGTCCTTCTCACTGAGGAGCTGCATGATCTCAGCTTGTGTCTTGTCCTTCAGAGATTAGCCAAGGCAGGGCAACCGAGCATACAGTATAATTGAAACATTTATAGATGTCAAAACAAGCAATTCTAACCGTCAAGACAGATGAGACAGAAATCAATTCAGTTCATATTAATTCAGGTAATTAACCAACCTTAAATGATCCTACGAGAACATGCTGCTTGTACGAGGTCCACTCTTGAATAACTGTGGCATCCGGGAGCATCAAATGCATTTCTTTGTAATATACCTTCTCCTTTATGTGGAGAAAGTGTCACAAACGAGCTGAGGACCAAAATGCAGAACACGGGAAACCAGAGATAGTCGGTAACCAGCTTTATTAGAGTCAATAGGCTGGTAGGAGACAACACGGCAGATAGTAGGCAAAGGGCTGGTCGGGGACAGGCGAGGTTTCCGGGAGAAGGCAGGACGGGAGTCGTAGGCACAGAACGGGTCAGGGAGCAGGCGAGGCAGGCTGGTCAGGGACAGGCAGGGTCGAAACCGGGAGAGCAATCTGAGGAGTAGTGCGGGAAAGACAAGCATGCTGCGAAGTACGATCTGGCACTGAGGTGAAGGTGAAGTGGGCCTAAATACTAATGGAGCTGATGGGTGTAACAGAGTGAGAGAGAGAGAGACAGGGTGTGACTACCAGGTGACTAAGGAATGATAATGCAGAAAATAGGTGAGTGAGAAAGCAGACTGTGACAGAACCCCCCCCTTAATGGACGGCTCCAGACGTCTAAACAATACTAAAAAAAACAAACAAAAGAGACCCAAGAAAAAAAAACCCTACAGACACCGGGTGGAAGGTGGAGGTATGGGAAAGGTTAGTACTCGTCTGAGACTGCTCTCTCGGCCTCTCCCTCCTGGAAATCCTCGTCCTCCTCGCCCGATGACGACTCCCCCTCCTCCTCGACGAAGCCTCTGGTCCGTAGCGGACGAGTACTCCCTGGCTTAACGCCTGGTCGAGCGTGGGTCCTAGACGGCTGCTCCGGGTAACGCAGGTGGAAGTCTCGGATGAGCTGAGGGTTGAGGATATGACGAGCCGGAACCCACTGCCTCTCCTCAGGACCATAGCCCTCCCAGTCCACCAAATATTGAACCCCTCTTCCTCTGAGACGGGAACGGAGTAAACGACGAAGGGTGTAGGTAGGGCCCCCATCGATCATCCTAGGGGGTGGTGGTGGACGGGCGGCGGAAACCATAGGGCTCTCCCGGACAGGTTTAATCCTAGAGACGTGGAAGGTGGGATGGATTTTCATGTTCCGGGGCAAACTCAGTCGAACTGCTGCAGGATTAATGACCTTGACAATCTCGAAGGGTCCAATAAACCTGGGCGCTAACTTTTTAGACTCCATCCGAAGGGGAATGTTCTGGGTGGAAAGCCACACCCTCTGGCCTACCTGGTACACAGGTGCCTTGGTTCGTCGGCGGTTCGCTGATGTGGCGTACCGGTTAGCAGACTGAAGCAGAGTTGTACGAGCCTGCCTCCAAGTCCTCCGACAACGTCGGATGAAAGCCTGGACAGACGGACAGGTAACCTCCTTCTCCAATGCAGAGAACAATGGGGGTTGAAAACCGTATGCACACTGAAAAGGGGAAAGACCAGTAGCGGAACTGATGAGGGTGTTGTGGGCATACTCCACCCACAGGAGTTGTTTTGACCAGGTCGTGGGATGATCGGAAGCCATGCAGCGGAGAGTGGTCTCCATCTCCTGATTCTTCCGTTCGGTCTGGCCATTGGCCTGTGGGTGGAAACCGGAGGTGAGACTAACCGTCGCCCCGATGAGCTCACAAAACTCCCTCCAAAACACAGAGGTGAATTGGGGCCCCCGGTCGGAAACCACATCAGTCGCCAGTCCGTGAATGCGAAACACGTGGAGCAGAATCAGTTCTGCCGTCTCCTTAGCTGACGGGATCTTAGGCAGGGGTATGAAATGAGCCATCTTACTAAACCGATCTACCACCGTCAAGATGGCAGTATGTCCGTGGGACGGTGGTAGACCAGTCACAAAGTCCAATGAAATATGTGACCAAGGGCGACGTGGGACCGGTAATGGATGAAGGAGGCCAGCTGGCGCTTGGTGAGATGGTTTGTGCCGATTGCACACAGGACAGGCGTTCACAAACTCCCGGGTGTCAGCCTCCAGCGTGGCCCACCAGAACCGTTGTAGGACCATCCCCTTGGTACGTTGAATTCCAGGGTGGCAGGAAAGTCTGGAGCTATGAGCCCACTGAAGCACCTCAGCCCTCAAAACCTGAGGCACAAACAAGCGGTTAAGAGGACAAGAACTAGGACCGGGTTGGTCCACCAAAGCGGTCTTAACCCTCTCCTCAATCTCCCAAGCGAGGACGCCGATCACTCGAGGAGCAGGAAGAATAGTGTCCGGAATACCCCGGGTGTCTCCCTCCCTCCCGAACTGCCGGGACAAAGCGTCGGCCTTCACGTTGCGGGAGCCCGGGCGGTAGGAGAGAAAAAAATTAAACCGGGTGAAAAATAACGACCACCTGGCTTGCCGAGAATTCAGTCTCTGTGCCGACCTGATGTATTCCAGGTTCTTATGGTCGGTCCATACCTGAAATGGTTGTTCTGTCCCCTCAAGCCAGTGTCGCCACTCCTCCAACGCCAACTTGACTGCTAGAAGCTCTCGATTCCCCACGTCATAGTTTCTCTCCGCCGGACTCAATCTCCTCGAAAAGAAAGCACAGGGGTGGAGCTTCTGGTTCTCACCAGAACGTTGCGACAGGATGGCCCCCACCCCTACGTCAGAAGCATCCACCTCCACCACCAACTGACCAGCGGTGTCTGGTACTTGAAGGATAGGAGCTGACGTAAACCGGCCCTTGAGGTCCTGAAAAGCCTCCTCGGCTGCAGGGGACCATCGGAACGTCACCTTGGATGAGGTCAGGGCGGTGAGCGGGGCGGCCACGGTGCTGTAGCCACGGATGAACCGTCTGTAAAAGTTGGCGAATCCCAGGAAACGCTGCAGCTCCTTCCGGGAATCAGGGACCCGCCACGAGGTAACTGCTGAGACCTTAGAAGGATCCATCTCCACACTTCCTTGACCCACGATGTAGCCAAGAAAGGCGACCGAAGAAGTGTGAAACTCGCACTTCTCCGTCTTGACGAACAGTGAGTTCTCCAGAAGTCTCTGGAGGACTGTCTGGACATGATGGACGTGCTCCTTGAGGTTCTTAGAAAAAATCAAGATGTCGTCCAGATAGACAAAAACATAACGATCCAACATGTCTCGGAGTACGTCGTTCACCAACGCCTGGAAAACTGCAGGGGCGTTGGTAAGTCCAAATGGCATCACCAGGTACTCGTAATGTCCCGAAGAGGTGTTGAAGGCGGTCTTCCATTCGTCCCCCTCCCGGATTCGTACCAGGTGATAAGCATTTCGTAGATCCAGCTTAGTGAAGATTGTAGCCCCCTGTAGTAACTCAAATGCTGACGAGATGAGTGGCAAGGGATAACGATTCTTCACCGTGACGTCGTTCAGACCCCGATAGTCAATGCAGGGTCTCAGGGTCTTGTCCTTCTTCGCCACAAAAAAAAACCCTGCTCCTGCGGGTGATGTGGAAGGACGAATAATTCCCGCAGCCAGAGAATCATTGACGTAGGTCTCCATGGCCTTCCTCTCCGGTGCCGAAAGCGAGTACAACCGGGCCTTGGGTGGGACTGCGCCTGGATGTAGCTCAATGGCGCAGTCATAGGGCCGATGAGGTGGGAGAGATGTCGCCTTAGCCTTGCTAAACACCTCCTTAAAGTCCAAATACTCCGCCGGAACCCCTGTGACATCCGGAACCAGGTTCATATCCACAGATAGTTGAGGTGCGGCGGCCTGCTTGAGACAAACCTGATGACAGGAAGAACTCCAACCTAGGATGGAACCAGTTGCCCAGTCAATGTTCGGGTTGTGGCGGCGGAGCCACGGATAACCCAAAATCAGAGGGATTTGGGGGGACCGTAGCACATGAAACCGGATTGTCTCATGGTGGTTCCCCGACATGAGCATACGGACCGGTGTCGTCTGGTGTGTCACTGTTCCCAGCAGGTGACCATCCAAAGCATTAGCCGGTACCGGCTGGAGCAGCCGAACCTGTTGGATGCCCAGCTGTCGTGCGAGCTCCTCGTCAATGATGCTAACATCTGATCCGGAGTCGATAAAAACAGCCAGAGCCTGAGATTTGCCTGTCAGGAGGAGTCGAGCATGGCACAAGGGTCTTAGATTGGGGATCAGCTCAGAGGTTTGGCCCACCAGTATACTCCCCATTACTGATGAGCTCTGTCTTTTACCTCTTCGACGTACTTCCCTCTCCTCCGAGGTAAGACTGGTACGACCCACTTGCATGGGCTCGACCTCGTACCGTGAGTCAGAGTAGGAGTGGGAACTCTCCGCCGAACCCAGAAGTCGAAATCTCCCGGAAACCGGAAGTTGTTGACGCGAGCGGCGGGCCGCTGCTCGCGTCTGTTGCTCTCCTCTCCGAGTCTGGATTCGTCCGTCAATCCGAGAGGTGAGCTCTATCAACCCATCCAAGGAAGCAGGGAGATCATAGGAAACCAGCTCATCTCTCATATAATCCGCTAATCCTCTCAGATATGTGTCACACTGCGCCGGCTCATTCCAGCTGCTGCGACGGCTACTGGTGCGGAAGTCAATAGCGTAATCCACCACCGTGCCGGAACCCTGGCACAAACTCAGCAGGCCTCCAGCAGCGTCGGGACCCAGACGAACGGGACCGAACACCTTCCGCATCTCCGCGGAAAAGGCAGCAAACGAGGCGCAGGCTGGTGTCTGCTGCTCCCACTCAGCAGTTCCCCATAAACGTGCTCTCCCCGTCAGATGATTAACGGTGAAAGCTACCCGAGCCGCCGAGGAGGCGAAGGTGTGTGGCTGCAGTGAAAACAATATGGAACAGTTTGTGAGAAAAGGCCTGCATACCTCCGGCTCACCAGCGTAGTGTTCCGGCGTTCCCACACGAGGCTCCGGAGCGTATCCCATCGACCCAGGGGCTGGAGCGAGCATCGAAGCTGCGGGCGGAGGGACGGTAGCAGCCATGGTAGCGGCTAGCTGTTGTACGGTGGCGGCCATCTGTTGCATCTGGGAGGTAAGGTGAGCCAGCGTTTGTCCCTGGGTTGAGGTTGCCTGGTGGGTCTCGATAGCTAAGGTAGCTATTGTGACCTCCTGTCTTTGGATGGCATCCTCAACCCTCTCAAAGCGGTCTCTAGGAGACCCGGTGTTTGCTTGGTCCATTTCTGGCCAGATCGTTCTGTCACAAACGAGCTGAGGACCAAAATGCAGAACACGGGAAACCAGAGATAGTCGGTAACCAGCTTTATTAGAGTCAATAGGCTGGTAGGAGACAACACGGCAGATAGTAGGCAAAGGGCTGGTCGGGGACATGCGAGGTTTCCGGGAGAAGGCAGGACGGGAGTCGTAGGCACAGAACGGGTCAGGGAGCAGGCGAGGCAGGCTGGTCAGGGACAGGCAGGGTCGAAACCGGGAGAGCAATCTGAGGAGTAGTGCGGGAAAGACAAGCATGCTGCGAAGTACGATCTGGCACTGAGGTGAAGGTGAAGTGGGCCTAAATACTAATGGAGCTGATGGGTGTAACAGAGTGAGAGAGAGAGAGACAGGGTGTGACTACCAGGTGACTAAGGAATGATAATGCAGAAAATAGGTGAGTGAGAAAGCAGACTGTGACAGAAAGTTCACATCAGCTCTCTGAAACACCTTGGACAGCATTGCTATGTGGGGCAGCACATCTGCCTGAAGGTAGAGGACAGCCACAAAGCGGTATGTGGCACAGACGGTGTATAGACCTTTGGCCACTGGGCACTTCCTTGTGCTCAATTCTTTTGTCAGAGCAGCCAGCACGGCTGGAAGGTTCCTCTGGAGGTTTTGAACGGCTAGGTCCTGCAATAGCCACCTTGTATCTTTCACCTGCTAACAACAAGTAGAAACACTGGTAAGTATAATATAAATAATATGACACCAAAATAGTATTATGAAAATTGGTGAAAACACACCTTAACTTTCAAGTTGTTCAGATCAAGAGTACACTATTTCTGAATAATAAGTGCAGTTCCTGCAGGTGGTTCCTGAGGTGTGCCATATATCTGACAGCATTTGAGGCATCTTTGCATGCCAGTGCTAGTCTGTGAGCAGCACGCGCTACAGAAACAGGCTTTGGAAAACTGTCAGGGAGCTGCTTTGCCACTCCATTCAGACAGCCTAGGTTTAAGAAGTACAATTAGTGTTGAGGGTGTCATTTTGTTTCCTTTAATAACAGCTGACAATACAAATTTCACACAATCCATTAGATTTAACAATAAACTCCATACCCGTCATCACCGCTGCACCGTCTGTCCCAAGTCCGTAGAGCCTGTCTACCGGGAGCTTTGTAGTACACTCTTGACTCTCTCAGCTTTCCCATTTTCCAGAGTTACCAGGTCAAGGAAATTGTTAAAAACACAACCCTCTTTATCCAGGTGTCTAAAATAAAATGAATAGGTTTTCACACATACTAATAAGTATTAACTGGGCCAAAATCTTTATTTAAATGCACATAATTCCTTTAAAAAATACCCCACCTAACATGTAAATCCAGCTGACGACTTACAGATACATCTGTCGTTTCATCAACCTCTAGGCTGATTGCTTGAGATGACCTTATCTCTTCCAAAATAGGCAACTCTACTATCTGTGCAAGGATCTCCAGCATTTCATCCACTATTCTGTGTGATTGGTAATTGTTTCTTTGATCCGACTGAGAAAAGGAGATCATTTAACATTTAGCTGGTTAAAGTTCTTAGTTTCACAAGCACCCATTTGTAATAGGTTTACCTTCAGCTTTTCAAAGTAATCACAACCCAAAAGCTGAGCTAAACTTAACAGCTTAGGGTAGTTGGTGTGGTGAGCAATCTCGTTCTTTACTAGCCAGTAAAGGCATTTGAATCCACCTATGACGGCCTCATGCTCCATAATAAATGTGGGCTCAAAAGCCTGCATCGCTGAGTAGCCTAGACCAAGGGCAAAGACATCATTCATTATATGATGGTTAATAGGTTGCAGAAATGAGCTATACATTCAAACATGATATACCTGATGCAAGTGAGACCTGATTCTTTAAACTATATTGATGAAGCTCTGAGATGTGGCACTCCAGATAATCCTTGCGGAAAACAAGAAACTTCTATGAAAGCCCGTTTTAAGGGCCTTTCTTTACTGGAGGCTTGTGTTGCCTGCATACTCGGCAAAACATTCCTTAAAAAAAACGTGTTAATTCTTACAAAAAGTAAGTTTTATTACAAATATGACCTTGCAAATGCCATTCATACCATGCTGGGTGAGGTAGAGCCAATTCTTGAACTGTGGCATTTTGAGCCAGTCAGCATTCAGCATGCATTTATTATTGCCATTGCAAGCCAAATGCTAACATTGTTACCTGTGGTCTCTCCTCTCCTCATCTCTCGTCCTCATCCTCACACCGTATTCTCTTAAAATATGTTATACTCATATCTGAGGAGTAAATGCATGGGAAATGAACAGTCTAACCTTAGCTAAAGTTAATCTGTGTCTTTCTAACTGGCATAGCCCGAAGAGAAAAAAAATTATAATCTTTTTTATATTTAATTTACCACGCGTAACTTGCACGCAGCAAAGTTGGCCTGTCTACGTTAAATAAACCCTTAGTTGTCACTTTCTTTCATATAATTCGAAGCTCCTACCAAAGTCAGAAAACAACAACACAATAAGGAAAAAAGGAGTTGCTTTACCTTGTAAGTTAACGTCGTCTTCTCTGTTTCTCGCTTTCCTTCATGCGATAGCAGGGCGAACAGGAACAGGAGGCGTAGAGCGAGGGAGTGTCCACTAGTTAATCGATCACAGATGGTGTCGTGCTCGCGGACGGATACAAAGAAAAAATGGGTCGCGAAATATACTTTGGCGGCCGTTAATATACCTGAGCGTCCCGCCCAAGTAAAGTCTATGTGTGGGAAACCCTGGTGTGTTAGTTATTTTAAAGCTTAAGTACTTAATCAACTCTGACAACAAAGACTTAATCGCTGACAGGAGAAATCTCTAACTATCAGAACTTGGTCTGTATGCTCCTGATGTACATTGTGTTAAAGTAAGATGTAATTGTAGTGTTGTCATGCAGATTGGGCCTCTGTGTTGAAAATTGCTTTGGCTCTCTCTTTGGATGTGATACTGGTGATGCTCGCAGTATATTTGGCCGACACGGGTAAGAGCTTTACTAACAATTTCTGATCAAGCAACTCAAGAATCAAAAAACGCATTTCGACTGCCTTTTATTTTCTACTGTTTTAACTATGGTACAAATATTTCGTACTCTCTCAAAATGGCTTTAATCCTGGTTGGTATCCTCCATAGCTAAGCCTTCGTGTTGTTTTATTCCCTTCCTGACAGGATGTGCACCTTGTATGAGAATAAACAGAGGAGTATGAACACAACGCTAACAGGTCAGTGTATGATTCTCTAATATTATAAAGTATTCATTTATGTAAATAACTTTTATCCTCCTTTGATTTACATCACTGATAACTTCCCCTGCAATACTCGATGACTGGTCTGCTCCATCTTTGAAAAATGTGTAATTTTTTACGACTAACAAAGCTCTGTCTCGGGTGTGTACTTGTTTTTCTCTGCATGGTAGCAGTAGGGAGAAATGACGGTACAGATTCAGCCACACAAACATCACTATCAGCTATTCCTCCTTTGCACGGAAATGAAGCTTCAACTTATTAAACATTTGATCAATTTGATATAATACCATTAGACCGGGTGCTCATGTTAATGCTTAGACCTGCAAAGCGCATATGACATATTAATATTCTGAACACAAATATTATCCTTAAATGAACTTGGTTAGAAAGTCCAAATGTGACTTTTGAATGGTAAAAGATGTATTTGTGTTCAAGGCTCTGCAGATAACATTAAAATACCAAACCAAAAGGTAAAACATTGGGCATTTAAGTATTTATAACACTTGTTCGGCTTTATACAAAGTACATTTTCCTCGAATGTATTTAAGTTAACTATGTAATCTTAGTTTAATTAGGGGCCCCTTGCAGATTCTTAAAGCTTACCTGCTGGCCTCCAAGAAAAGACGGCAGTGTGTCTGAATCAAAATCCTGGGACGGCTCCTCCACACAGCAGCAGCAGCGATTCTCACTGACTGACCATGACAAAAAAAACCTGTAGATTGCAAAGTACAACTTCAATTAACATTTAGTTCTACTTTATGCAGATTATACCAAAGATCTTGCACAATTGTTGTTATATAATTCTCCTTGCTAGCTGAAAGCTCAAGATAACAGGTAAACTGATTTTTATCTACATTTAAAACATACGGAAAATGCTTAAAGTGGACCTATCATGCTATATTTGAATAATATATTGTAGGGCCATACCTATATAAAACATGTCTGCGAAGTTTTTTTTTCAAAATACTAAACAGATCATGCATTTTAGCCATGCCTCATTTCGCTCTATTTGCTCTTTTTTAGCCCTGTTTATGCAAGGGCTGATTCTGTGGGAAGTCTTCTTCGCTGCTTTTGTGGCAGACTACAGCGCCACCTATAGGCCTGGCATATGTACTACAGCGTCTCCAGCGCTTTTGAGCGGCAATGGCCGTGGCCCAACCCCCCATTCCCCTGATAGGTGGAGAGTTGCCCATATAGGCGGAGCTCCCCGTTTCTGTAGTCAGAACAATTTCAAATCTGTATCAGCTGATTCAGCTCCATTGCATCCCCGTTTTAGAGATTTGGGTATGGAGGAAAAGAGAGAGGGTTGTGTTTTCTGACACACCAGGGACACATATTCATGTATAAAATACGTACAAAAGTGCATTTTGCATGATAGGTCCCATTTAAGCTACTTTTAACGAAAAGCATCTCTAAATATTAAAGTAGTGGACTAATACTTTATGTCACAACAGTCAAATTATTAAATATTGTACAAAAGGTTAATAACAACTTTGATTGTCTACAACAGTAAAATGCTACGTGATGCAACAATATTATCTAGAAATGTCACATATATAAATATAATTATGCAGAACATTTTGAAACGCAGAGTAGTTGACAGTATATTCTTTCACACACACATACGGGTTTTGGGCCGACGGCGACACCGTACTTCCGGTATCCGCCATTTTAAGCGAGGTGCAACCAGGCCGAGGTTTTAGCCGTGTTACTTACTTGTTAGATACAATACTTTGAAGATGGTGAAGTGGTGTAGTGCTGGGACTTGTAGAAATCATCATTCGATGACAGATAGTGATGGAAAATCCAAGTTTTCTTTCTTCAAGTTCCCCAGTCACAAAAACAGCCAGGACGGAGGGCCCAGTGGGCGAGAGCTTGGGCTTGTGTCGATGCCATCACTCACAAGCCGTGGAAACCCAAGGACACCATGCAATATGTGTACATCTGCTCGGCACACTTCATTTCTGGTAAATTGAAGTTGTATTTCAGAACAACTACTATGTTTATGATTAATCTGATGTCCGCCGCTAGCCCGGACTGAACCAAACTACTGTTTACCTTCCTCTACAGCAGAATCATAGCATGGTAGCATAGCAGGAAAGGAAAGAGCCACAGACAGCTTAATGTTACCTATGTTATGATATAATAAAATATAATTTAAAAAAGTGAGAAGTAAGAAAAAAAAATACTTTCCAAAATAAAAATCCTGTAACAGTCTAGGTGTTGCTAAGCTTCCTGTACTGAATATAATAATAATAATAATAGATTTAATTTGTTAGCGCTTTTACAGGTGCTCAAAGACGCTTTACAGAAATAGTGAAGGGAAAAGGAAGGAACAACAAATAAATATATAGTAAACAATCACACATTAAAAGCCAGATTGAAGAGGTGAGTTTTTGTGAGTGCTTTGAAGGTGGTGAGGTCAGTGCAGTCTCTGATGGGTTGGGGGAGTGAGTTCCAGAGGGAGGGGGCAGCGACGGAGAAGGCTCTGTCCCCCCAGGTCCGGTGATTGGTGCGGGTGGGGATGGATAGGAGGTTGGCATCTGATGAGCGGAGGCAGCGGGAAGGGGCGTGGTGGTGCAGCAAGTCTGTGAGGTAGGGGGGGGGGCCTGATTGTTGAGGGCTTTGTGGGTAATGAGGAGGAATATCATAGTCTATTGCCTTAATCAATATCTAGTCAACTCTAAAATACCACATATATGCAATGGCATGATAATATTATTGTGACAAGTGGGGTATTCACCTGGTGTTTCCAGAAGATAGACGTAGATGCTGCCAAAATCCACCGAAGGCCACTTTCGGGGGTCATTTTTCCATGAATCTGCAGGAAGTCTGTAAGGGCAATCAGACAACCCACACAGCTCTAGTTTACGCCGGAGAGCACACCCCTCAAGTCCAGAGATATAATCCGAAGACATGCAGCGATTTCTTCAGAAAAAAAAACTATTGCGCTCTGCCTGGTTATTTATGTTAGCTAGCTGTTTAGCTTTGCACCTCCAGGAAAATGGCGTATTTTCGCGGGTAGCTCGTGACGTCACTGTGCGTGAAAGAATAGTAACTTCCCACCACCGGTTTAAACCAGTTTAAACAAACCGCCACCTGCACTTCAACCTGTTCAAATTCAACATGGCTAGCTATAAAATAAAAAGTAACTGAACCTGTCAAATGCAGTTGAGAAATTATAGTTATTAACAGTTGGTAAATGTAATTAGTTACCCACCAACGGACGGAAAACTACTTAGACATTAAATCAGCTAACGTTAGCATCCAGCTGCTGCCTGCTAATGCAAATTATAAAAGCAACAACAGTTGTAAACATAATACAAATACAGAGGAGTGAAAAGAACATTACTTAGGCTTACTTACCATTGAGGTATCGTCGAGTACTATTAATGATAAAGTAGCAGCAATGTGGACCAACCTTGGATGTATAAAATGAACCTCAGAAAGTACCCGTATACTTGGGCCCACAGAGCATGCGCAGTACAGTTTTCCTTAAGCCCCGCCTCCGATCTTCCCGCTCTCTGTCAGTCAAATAAATGGAGAGATAAAATAACTCCTGATTCAGCTCTTAACGCAATTTACAATGTTTAAAACCTAATGATTTAAATAAAGGGCTGTAAAAGTGTTCGTGCTGGGTAGTTTATTTAGCTAAAAAAAATTAGATGGCCGTTCAAATACCGTTAGAGAAGTCAATTAAATTCACAGTTAACATCACAAAATAAAAAATACTACTGATTTCATTGAAGTAGAACATTTCTTGTTAGTTCCCTAAAACCTACTTTACCCCTCCTACTTTCAGTACATTTTCCTGATTTCACATGTTTTACTTAATGTGTTAATAATAACATGTAAATACTTAGCCTTTTTTTCTTCTCACTTTATCTGCTGTTGTAATCGTTTCAAAGTTAATATATATATATATAAAGGATATAAATAAAGGATTTCTCATTTCTATTTGTATAATACTTTTACTTAGTACCATTCTCGGTGAAGTACTTTGACTTGAAATGTAGTATTTCTTTACAGTCTGGTAGGCCTATTAGTACTTTTACTAAAATAAAGAATAGATATAAGTAAAGAAAATAAATACTTTTTACACCACTGTCCTTTACATTAGTAAAAGTAGAAATATCACATCGTAAAATACCGATTAGAGTCCCACATTCAAAATCTTAAAACTATTAGCATCACATTTATTTTTGGATTAAAGTTATTGATGCATGAATGTGTTTATCATTTTAATGTTGCAGCTAGTAAACACAGGACCATTATTTATATATTTTATTTGGCTTCGCCTCGAAAAGAGCCAGTTGAGGTGGTTCGGGCACCTAGTTAGGATGCCACCTGGGCGCCTCCCTAGGGATGTGTTCCAGGCACGTCCAGCTGGGAAGAGACCAAGGGGTAGACCTAGGACCAGGTGGAGGGATTATATCTCTTCTCTGGCCTGGGAGCGCCTTGGGACCCCCCAGTCAGAGCTGGTTGATGAGGGGAAAGGAACGTTTGGGGCTCTCTGCTGGAACTGCTACCCCCGCGACCCGACCACGGATAAGCGGAGAAGATGGATGGATGGATGGATATTTGATCAGTTTATTAATATGTCATTTGAACATAAAATAAATCTACAAAGTTATAAAGGTCTCAGACAATGCAGTGCAGTAAGAAGTAGATATTTGAGTTTGAAAGTGAAGTAAGAGAGTACTTTACAGTAAACACATGCATCAATAACTTTAATCCAGTAAAAGTACTTTATTTTAATTACCATATTGCCGATTGTGAGTTGAATTGTATAACTACTGTCACCCAATGCTAAATGTGAAATATAAGATGAATAAATGTTGTTTATGGCAGGTATTTTGTCATCATTCACATCTAGTATTGTTATTATTTTATTATTCTTTGGGTAAAAATACCCATCAGCAGGAAACAAAAGCACTATGTTCAAGTTTATTTTTCAAATGTAATAAAAATGATTTTTTTACTCCAATCTTGAATCTAAAAACCTGTCAGAAATATATCGATCCTCAATGTGGTTTGGATTTTCAAAATAAATGGAGGCTGTTTTAAAATGTCACAAAAAAGTAACAAGTCAAACGCTTTTTCAAAATCAGTTTGTACTTGTGATACAGATCAATGTGTCGCTCTGATATAAGACTTCTGCACACTGCCCTCGTTTCCTTCGACCAGCAGATTCTGCATGATGATTAAAAGCTCGAGTCACGTGAGTGTTTTATATCTGGTGTTAATCAGACGCACTCCACCCACACATTTCAAAGTGTTTCTCCCACTTTATTTCATGTGAACTAAATTGAACTCAATTCTGACCATAAATAAAACAGTGGGGGGAAAAACAATGTAGTCCACAGTGTCAATCATTAAATATATGTTTTTGTCTGCAAGGAAATTCACACTAAAAAGCCAATGTTTTTAAATATTATTACAGGTCTCAGATATAAACAGTTTGGCTCCAAACACCAAACAGATCATTGCAGCATTACCCATAATCCCCTCTGTTTCTGCCCTGTTTCCAAAGTGCTGATTCTCTGCCTGTTACTTTAGATGAAAATAAGGAGCCCCTCCCCACGCCCCTCTGAGAGACATTTGGTTAGAAAGAAGTCAATGGAGCTCTAGGAGGAGGGGGGGGGGGTTACCTTGGTTGCTGATTGGCTAATGGTTACACAAGACAACACATCGTTATGACATCATAAAGTGGCCCAAATCTGATCAGCTTTCCAAAGAGGGGACACATGTTTATGTATAAGAGACGTCAACAAGTGGATTTTGCACAATAGGTGACCTTTAAAATAAAACACCCCCAGTGTCTAGCTCATGTCCATGCTCTCTGCGGGCCCGATGCCTCCCCCCTCCCCCCCCTGAACGCTCTGGTAGATGGAGGCCATGTCTGCGTTGGTTCTGATCTGGTTTGCGAAGTCGGCCATGCTGGGGCTGCGCTCCACCTCGGGCACGGCCAGCAGGGCGGCGACGGCCCGCATCGCAGAGCGCCGAAGCTCCTCCTGCTTCTCAAACTCCTGCTTCACCGATCCCGCCTTCACCTGCAGGAGGAGAGTCACTGCAGTGAGGAGGGGAACTCATCTCATGCTAATTCACAAGTGTAGTCCTTAATACTACATGCGTTATAGAGTGGTGCAGGAATGAGCCCTACAACTCTGAAAAGAGGCAGCACGTTTCTGGTTGTTAGCCTGAAATAATGTCTGTGGTTACACAAGCTGAAGACATTTTTATTCATACCAACTGGTGGATTTAAAAACGGTGGTTGCTAACAATTGTCTAAATGAGGCGACTTCACGCCCAACTTTAGCCGCCTTTAGCTTAGCGTTGGTGACGTGAAGTCATGTGCCCGCTGTAGTTCCTTACAGCCTAACGTTAGCTTTTTACTTCTGGAAACTGCATTTACACTTTGCATTATATATTTGATCAGAATTAACACACAAAGAATACATTGTAAATATGTAAACACTATCTGCCCCATGTAAAGCTCTTGTAAAGTAATGAGTATTATTGTGAACATGAATGTTAAAGTTATATATCGTTATGTTTCTGTCATTCTAATTTAGTTAAAAATACCTTAGCATTTATATGAGTCATTATATGAATATGGAGCTGGTACCTTGGTGGTGCAGGTGGCTTTGAGAGGCTCGATCAGTCGGTCCAGTCTCTGCAGAACGGCTGCAGGACACAGAGAGGCGAGGCGGGCCAACATCAGGAACGTCAACATCTGCAGGAACACAGAGAAAGAGGAAGTAGACACAGTGGCTGCTGGCACCGGAGGATTCAAAGGCCTGAGCCAGAGTCTCGATCTCTCTCTCCGCGGAGGACCTGTTCTGGGAGCGGCCACTCTCGCTTACACTTTTGCCTTTATGTTAGTTTTGGTTCCTGTTGAGTTCTGGTTAATAAATATATTTTCTTATATATATTCTTGTCCTTTCCACACTTTTTGTTATGGCCAAGAGCCAGGCCATGACAGATGGGGGCTCGTCCGCTTCTCTTAGGCTATCTGTACTACAGCAACGGATAGGTAAGATGTGTGTGTGGTGCGCGTGTGTAAAGTGTGTTGGGAGAGCATGCAGTGTGGCCGGTCTCTGTGTTTCGGCTCATTAGACCGCAGGACATTATATTTCAGATCGTTGTTTGGGGACATTACTTTGTGAGGCTTTGATTTGTTTATATTTCGGGAGAGTGCTTGCCAGTTGTGCTTAGCCGGTGTCAGCTGTTGTCACGTGTGGGTTCGTTGGTGCGTTGTCTGTGGAGCAGTGCGGAGTTTTCCCTGGTAGGTTTTAGCGGCGGGTCCCTTGGGATTGTTGAGCTGGGTGTGTAGTGTTGTGGAGAAAGTGGTTGAAGCTTCGGCTTGGGAGCATGGCCGTTTGATCCTGAGGCTTAAATAAATATAACTTAGCATAGAAAACATTTATGAGTTCAAGAGACTATTGATAGATATCTACTTCACACAGACATCAACATGAACTCTTCCTGCACCTGAACACGACACCAGCTGGGAGTTAATCTGTGTTTTAGCTCCAACGCTATCGTCCTTTAAAACTAAACTGGAAATATTCCTCTTAGGTGTCGCCTCAGTATTGTCGATTGCTGGACTTAATTATTATTTTATCATATTTTATTATACTCTTAGTTCGTTCTATTGTTTTTAATTTACTTTTTTTTTAATTGGTCAGTCGTTGGTGTTACGATTATTGTGTTATGTCACGTTTTGTACGTCTTGTTTTGGGTGTGTTGCTGTTCTCATGTTTTCCTCTTGGTATATTGTCTGGTCCTTCTCTCTGTGTTTTTCCCCTGTCGTTAGTTTCCCTGGTGTGTCTGATTGTCTGATTGTGTTCACCTGTTTCCCTGGTGTGTCTGATTGTCTGATTGTGTTCACCTGTTTCCCTGGTGTGTCTGATTGTCTGATTGTGTTCACCTGTTTCCCTGGTGTGTCTAGTTGTCTGATTGTGTTCACCTGTTGCCCTTGTGTTTCTCCTCCCCTGCCCGGCTGTGTCTCGTCTTGTGATTACCCCTCCCTGTATTTAGTCTCTTCCTGTGTTCAGTGTTGGTTCGTGGTTTGTCTGTGTTCACCGGGGAGTGTTCTGATTGTCCGTGTGCCATATCCTTGAAATAAAGGTATTTTCAGTTTGTTCTGCATTTGGGTCCTGCCTGCTTCACTCACCGTAACAGTTGGCTCTGATTGTATCTTATTTAATTCTGTACTATTGTATTGGCTTTAACTCACATTTCTATTTAATTGTATACGTTTGTCTTTATTCATTATTTGATTTAATATATTTTTCTTGCTTTTTTTCGGTTTTTATTAACGTCTCATTAATTCGTAATGGTCTTTTGAACCTTGTTATTCCTACTGCTTCTTCTTTTAATTCACATGTATTACATATGTTGTAATTATATATTGTACATTTGTACTTTACCTTCTCATAAATATGTATTTTCTCCTTTTATTGCACATTTTTACTTTAACTTCACATTTTTATAGAAATGTTTTGTTTGGTGTTAAAGAGCAACTGTCACAAAATCCAATTTCTCCTTCAATAAATAAAATACTCCGATTCTGATTTGTGCACATTGTAAGCTACTTGAGAAATTGGTTCTTTCCACTATGAGCTTTTCAGGATGCTGTTTAAAAGTTGGCGGGGTTGTATTTAAGAAGCATTAGAATTCTATTTCCTCAATGTGTTGCACCCACCCTGATGTCGTAGTGATCTTTGAGTCCCTCCTCCACGTGGTCCAGGAACAGCAGGACGTCCAGCCCCTCCATGCAGCTGTCCAGCAGAGTGTACATGCACTCGAACGCAGCCTTACGGACGTCCAGACCGTCGTCCACTGTGTGTTTGAACGGACCCATCTCCACCTGCGGAGAAAAAACAGGATTCAGCATCAGAAATATCATTTGTATATTAAAGAGGCCCGTTTATGCTTTTAGGGTTTTCCTTTCCCTGTTATAAAGGTTTTCGTCCATGTAAATGGTCGCGATAGGCTAAAGAAAATAGAGACCTTTTTTAACATTAAAGCATGGAAACATGTCACAGGTAAGGCACATAGGGCCCCTTTAAAAGTTACCTCTCTGATGAGGTCCTTCCTGATCTGGGTCTCTCTGTACAGATGAGGCAGCACTGTTGCTAGGAGACCGCGGATGAGAGACGGCTTGTTGTGAGCGGCAGAGTTAAACATCACCAAGGAGACGCGCCGCACGTTCAGGTCGTCGTCCTGCAGGGTCTGCAGGAAGTCACCTGACAAACACACAGCATTTTTAAAAGGTATTCTTGGGCCAGAGGGTCTTTATTGTAGATCTTAGAGCGAGCGTTGGAGACAGAGGGGAGACCTGGAATGTTTGGTCGGCTTGGGAATCAAATAATTTTAATTTCCTTTTTTTGTGTATTTGTATTGGGAATAGGCAAGTTGTATTATCTCCTACATGTTTTAAACATAACAAAACATGAGAAATATACAATAAAATAATCTAGCGTTTAAGACAGTGTGTAAATATAATGTATATACATGCAATATATACTGCAATAGCATCCTCTACGGCATACCATCCAACCTCCTCAATAAACTCCAGCATATCCAGAACTCTGCTGCCCGCCTCCTCACCCACACCCGCTCCCGAGACCACATCACTCCCGTCCTCCAGAACCTCCACTGGCTCCCCGTCCGTCAAAGAATCAACTTCAAAGTCTTCAACAACCAGATCCCCCCCCTACCTCACAGACCTGCTGCACCACCATACCCCTTCCCCCTACCTCACAGACCTGCTGCACCACCACACCCCTTCCCCCTACCTCACAGACCTGCTGCACCACCACACCCCTTCCACCTACCTCACAGACCTGCTGCACCGCCACACCCCTTCCCCTACCTCACAGACCTGCTGCACCACCACGCCCCTTCCCCCTACCTCACAGACCTGCTGCACCACCACACCCCTTCCCCTTACCTCACAGACCTGCTGCACCACCACGCCCCTTCCCCCTACCTCACAGACCTGCTGCACCACCACACCCCTTCCCCCTACCTCACAGACCTGCTGCACCACCACACCCCTTCCCCCTACCTCACAGACCTGCTGCCCCACCACACCCCCTTCCCCCTACCTCACAGACCTGCTGCACCACCACACCCCTTCCCCCTACCTCACAGACCTGCTGCACCACCACACCCCTTCCCCCTACCTCACAGACCTGCTGCACCACCACACCCCTTCCCCCTACCTCACAGACCTGCTGCACCACCACACCCCCTTCCCCCTACCTCACAGACCTGCTGCACCACCACACCCCTTCCCCTTACCTCACAGACCTGCTGCACCACCACACCCCTTCCCCCTACCTCACAGACCTGCTGCACCACCACACCCCTTCCCCCTACCTCACAGACCTGCTGCACCACCACACCCCTTCCCCCTACCTCACAGACCTGCTGCACCACCACACCCCTTCCCCGCTGCCTCCGCTCATCAGAAGCCAACCTCCTATCCATCCCCACCCGCACCAATCACCGGACCTGGGGGGACAGAGCATTCTCCGTCGCTGCCCCCTCCCTCTGGAACTCACTCCCCCAACCCATCAGAGACCTGACCTCACCACCTTCAAAGCACTCACCTCTTCAGTCTGGCTTTTAATGTGTGATTGGTTTTGTATTATTTGACTTTAACTTTAATATATATTTATTTGTTGTTCCTTTTCTTTTCCCTTCACTATATCTGTAAAGCGTCTTTGAGCACCTGTAAAAGCGCTAACAAATTAAATCTATTATTATTATTATTACATGGCTAATATGCACACACACACATAAATGTATGCATACACACAGACTTGCATATACATATATTCCTCAACACATTCTTAACTAGGCTTTAAAAAATATATATCTATTAAAAGAAGAAGAAAATAAACCGTTATTGAAGAATATTCTTTTTCTGTGTGTGTGTGTGTGTGTGTGTGTGTGTGTGTGTGTGTGTGTGTGTGTGTGTGTGTGTGTGTGTGTGTGTGTGTGTGTGTGTGTGTGTGTGTGTGTGTGTGTGTGTGTGTGTGTGTGTGTGTGTGTGTGTGTGTGTGTGTGTGTGTGTGTGTGTGTGTGTGTGTGTGTGTGTGTGTGTGTGTGGTACCTATGCAGTCCTTCAGCAGAGCGTCTATTGGAGCAGGATGATCGACGATAGTGAATTTCACAGCCGTCACCACCATGCTGCGAGCCAGAGGAGAGCCTGTGGGGGGGAGGTGTTATTACTGCTGTCTTTAGAAATACTGAACACTAACATCATCACCATACCACAGTATAAGATGTTAAATGCATTGTTTTGTAACTTTAACACTTTCTTTCAGAGTCAAAAACCCTGAGGTGTTAGCAGAGGTGAAAGAAGTATGCAGATGCTTCACTGCAGTAAAGGTGCCAACACAGTAAAGTCAAAATACTCCTTAACGAGTGAGAATCCTATATTCAGATTCTCACTTTAGTGAAGTACAGAAATATTATCTGCAGAAAAAAACATATTATTTTTACCATTTCTTTGTACCTCAAACTACACCCTCATTTATTTTCAGATATGTAGTTTTGTTTAAAGTTTATTGAATATTCTGTAATGCAAAATCTTAATATGGAAAGTAATTAAAGCTGTAAGATAGAGCGTCACGTTGGCCTTTACATAATGGCACTGTTTCTTTATTGTGTGTTGGTCTGCGTACTATGAGGAGCAACAACACTGCTTTGGATTTCTATCAGGAAACCATGTGTTGACTTCAGGGAGCAAACATTAGAAAATGGCTTAATCTGGTTGAAAATAGTCAAAAGTAGAAGTATTTCTTAATGCTCTAAGTGTTTTTCATGAAGCACTTTGGATTGCCTTGTGTTGAAAGGTGCTATATAAATAAACTATCATTGCGTTACCTTACATCTTTAATCCAGGACTCTATATAAAGCCTGATAGAAACGTGCTTTTCAGCTTTAATGGGTTTCATTGTGTCCGACTGTCTTTGGATACAAACGTTATCTATGTGGGAGTTAAGTTAAACTTCCCTCTTTCAGAGAGGGTAAAAGTACACATCCTTTACTCAAGTAGAAGTACAGATACTCGTGTTTAAAGATACTCTGGTGAAAGTAGAAGTACTGACTGAACTTCTTTACTCAAGTGAAAGTAAAGAGGCTTTGAAATGTACTTCAGTAAAAAGTACCCATAACTAGCAGCTGTTTTAAAGAGTACCTGACCTCCCTTTATATTAATAGAACAATAATGTCATTGTTAGCTAATGAATGTTTCCATGCTGAACAACGGCAACATGACAACGTTTCCATTGGTCCCTCTTGTAAGGTTTCAGCGTTAAGAGTCTGTGAGCTTATTGTTTTGTGTTTGTTATTGTGGCCTTACATGTTATTTTGTTATTGACTCTACTCTCTCTTTCCAGGTGTCTACACTTCATGTCTTTGTGTGTCACCTGCCAGCTTGTGTGTCACGTGTGCTCATCATCACTAGCCCCGCCCCTGATTGTTTGCACCTGTGCCCCATTAACTGTTGTGTGTATTTATAGCCCTGCTCTCCTTTTGTCTATTGTCGGTTCGTCTTGTTTCCACGGCGAGCTATGTCTGTAAACTTCTTCACGGTTCTAATTATCCTAGTGGAACCTAGAGATCTGGTGTATGGTCCTAGTAGATCCTAGCGTTCTTTGTTTTTTCACTCATCTTTTATAAATAAAAGATATTTTTTGAAGTCCACGGAATCGTGCATCTGAGTTCTTATGAGTCCCTCGTGTCAGAACGAACCGACCTAACAAGATGGACTCAGCCGATTCCACCGTGTTCAAAACGGCTTTGCAAGTGCAAGGAACACGCTTGCGTCAGCAGGAGGAGCAGCTGACAACAATGATACAGGGGGTTCAAGACGTAAATGCTCGTCAGCACAACTTCCAGGTAACAGTGACAACCGAATTAAATCACCTGGCAGAGAAAATGCGGGACATACTTACGCACCTCGAGGGACGTCCTGCTGTTCCTGCGGCGGAGTTTTCCGGTCCAGCAGAGGTCGGGTTTACCCCTCCGTTGATCCCAGTGCCAATATCCATGCCATCGTCTTCACTCCGCCTCGCTTCACCGGAGAAGTTCTCCGGGGATTCGGGAAACTGTCGTCCATTCCTGATTCAGTGCGACCTCCACTTCAAACATCAGCCCGCAGCATTTCCCACCGATCAAGCTAAGGTAGCTTTTATGATATCTCACTTGACGGGAAGAGCAGGAGCATGGGCAACAGCGGAATGGGCCCGGGACTCGCCTGTTTGCCAGTCGGTAAAGTTTTTCATGGACTCAATGAAGAACATTTTTGACCAGACAGCACCTGGGAGAGAGTCAGCGAGAGCCCTGGTAAACATCAGACAACGGCAGAGGAGGGTGGCGGATTACGCGATCGAGTTCCGGACCCTGGCAGCGGAGAGCGGATGGAACTCCGCGGCTCTTTTTGATGCGTTTCTGCATGGATTAGCGGATCCCATAAAAGATCAGTTAGCTCCATTAGAGTTGCCTGTAGAGTTGGACTCACTCATTGCCATGGCTATCCGGGTGGATCAACGTCTAGCTGAGAGACGTCGACAGAGGGAGGAGGAAGCAGCTTCCACTACGCTCTCCGGACGGGGATTACAGAGGGAGCACTACGGTTGGCGGAGAAATACCCGGACTTCGTCTCCAGAGCGACCATCGCCCCCTAGCGCCGCGGAGGAACCGATGCAGCTCGGAAGAGCCAAACTCACCCCGGAGGAGCGACAGCGCCGCCTACGGGAGCGGAGGTGTTTCTACTGCGGTCAGCAGGGTCATGTTCTGGCAGCCTGTCCGGCAAAAGATCAGGCTCATCAGTGGGAAGGGGGACGCTGGTGAGCCGAATGACTTCTTTCGACTCCTCCTCGAGAAGACTGACTCAGGTACAAATAAAACTGAAGGATAAAACTGTAACTCAGGATGCATTAATTGACTCTGGGGCTGATGAGAGCTTGTTAGACTGGGAGCTGGCTAAAGAGTTGAACTTAAACATTGTCCTCTTAGATCAGCCATTAGAAGCTAGTGCGTTGGATGGCCGCCTTTTATGTACAGTTACTCATCGCACGGAACCCATAGAGATTGTCATAGACCAGGAGCACCGTGAGCATATTAGTTTTCATTTATTTAACTCAGCTCAACAGCCTCTCATTTTGGGTTACCCTTGGCTTGTTAAACATAACCCTCACATGGACTGGCTTACAGGAAAGGTTAAGGGGTGGGGGAGTGAGTGCTCTCGTTCTTGTTTAGCCTCTCATACAGGTTCGAGTAGGCCACACAGACCTGAGAGCTTTAAACAGGCGTCAGGTAGGGACAGTGTCACGTCTGCTAAGCCATCTGACTTTCCTGACTTATCCAAAGTGCCAGAGTGTTACCTGGACATTAAGGAGGTGTTTAACAAGACACGAGCTACTTCCTTGCCTCCCCATAGACCGTATGATTGCCCTATAGACCTTCTCTCGGGCTCTACTATCCCAAAAGGACGGTTGTATTCTCTTTCTGGTCCTGAAAGGAAGGCCATGGAGGAGTATATCGGATCTTCACTCAAAGCTGGCTTGATTCGGCCATCATCATCCCCAGCAGCAGCAGGTTTCTTTTTTGTAGGGAAAAAGGACGGTTCATTAAGGCCCTGTATTGATTACAGTCCACTGAATCAGATCACTGTTAAGAACAGATATCCCCTTCCACTCATCTCTACGGCATTCGAACTGTTACAGGGAGCCAAGGTATTTACCAAGCTGGACCTAAGGAATGCATATCACCTTGTGCGCATCCGGGAGGGGGATGAGTGGAAGACGGGTTTCAATACACCTACGGGACATTACGAATATTTGGTGATGCCTTTTGGACTTTGTAATGCACCTGCTGTTTTCCAAGCCCTCATTAATGATGTGTTAAGAGATTTCCTGAATATTTTCTGTTTTGTGTATCTCGATGATATCCTCATCTTTTCCCCAGATGAGAATATTCATGTTAACCATGTTCACCTTGTTCTTCAGAGACTCCTGGATAACCATTTGTTTGTAAAAGCCGAAAAATGCGAGTTTCATGTAAAATCTGTGGCATTTTTGGGTTTTATGATTTCCCCTAACAAGGTGGAAATGGACCCAGCTAAGGTCAGTGACGTGGAGAACTGGCCCACGCCAGACTCTAGAAAGAAAGTTCAGCAATTCTTGGGGTTTGCTAACTTTTACAGACGGTTTATACGCAATTTCAGTGCTATTGCCTCTCCTCTCCATGCCCTTACCTCTCCCCAGGTTCAGTTTGTGTGGAATCCACAGGCAGAGAAATCCTTCCTGGAACTGAAGAGGAGGTTCACTACAGCTCCCATCCTGACTGTACCTGATCGCCACCGACAGTTTGTGGTGGAAGTGGACGCCTCCAACGACGGCGTTGGAGCTATACTGTCCCAGAGGTCAGCAGGGGACAACAAGCTTCATCCGTGTGCGTACCTCTCCCGTAAGCTATCGTCTGCTGAGAGGAATTACGACGTGGGAAATCGGGAACTGTTGGCTGTGAAGATTGCTTTGGAGGAGTGGCGGCACTGGCTGGAGGGAGCGGAGCAGGATTTCCTGGTCTGGACGGATCATAAAAACCTGCAATACATCAGGAGGGTTAAGCGTCTGAACTCTAGGCAGGCCAGATGGTCATTGTTCTTTAATAGATTCAGGTTCACTCTGTCATATCGACCTGGTTCGCAGAATGGAAAGCCGGATGCACTATCCAGAATGTATGATCCTGAGCCAGTCCCCAAGAGTCCAGATCCCATTCTACGGCCAGACCGAGTGATAGGGAGTGTGACCTGGCCCATTGAAGCCAAGGTCAAACAGGCTAACGTTGGGAATCCTGTCCCTAGAGGGTGTCCTCAGAATAGCTTGTTTGTGCCAGAGCAACTTCGAGGGCAAGTTGTTCATTGGGCCCATACGTCGGTACTCACCTGTCATCCTGGGAACAAGAGGACCCTTTTCATGGTGAGACACAGATTCTGGTGGCCGGGGATGTGGAAGGATGTTGCAGAATATGTAGCAGCGTGTCCTGTGTGCGCCAGGAACAAAACTTCTCGGCAAGCTGCGACAGGTCTTCTCCAACCTCTGCCCATTCCCAACAGACCATGGTCTCACATTTCATTGGACTTCGTGACAGGATTACCAACATCGGCAGGTAATACCACCATACTCACTGTGGTTGATCGTTTTTCCAAAATGGCACACTTTGTCGCCATGCCCAAGTTACCTAACGCCAAGGAAACAGCAGAGGCCATGTTGTCCCATGTGTTCAGGATCCATGGTTTTCCTAGTGATGTCGTTTCAGACCGAGGCCCACAGTTCGTATCACGCTTTTGGAGGGAGTTTTGTCGCCTAATCCAAGCCACTGTTAGTCTGACCTCCGGATACCACCCACAGTCAAATGGACAAGCAGAGAGGATGAATCAGGATTTGGAGACCTGTTTGAGATGCCTAGCGTCCGAGAAACCCACCACCTGGAGTAAGAGTCTGATTTGGGTGGAGTATGCACACAACACCTTACCCACATCAGCCACCGGTATCTCCCCGTTTCAATGTGTCCATGGGTACCAACCTCCTTTGTTTCCGGAGCTCGAGAAGGAGGTCACGGTACCATCAGCCCATGCTCTGGTTCGACGCTGCCGTCGGGTCTGGGCGGGAGTTCGCCATATGTTACAGAGGAGTGCCGTTCGCATGAAGGCATTGGCCGACCGGAAACGACGTCCAGCCCCCAAGTACCAGGCCGGACAACGAGTGTGGCTATCCACCAAGGATCTTCCTCTTCATGTCGCCTCCAGGAAGCTGGCTCCCCGGTTCGTTGGTCCTTTTCCCATAGCCAAAGTAATTAACCCTGTTGCTGTCCGTTTATGTCTTCCGAAATCCATCAAGGTCCACCCCACGTTCCATGTCAGCAAGGTAAAACCAGCCAAAGAAAGCAGACTGGTCCCCGCCTCCACGTCCCCTCCACCTCCCCGGGTTGTCGACGGGGGTCAAGTGTACACGGTGGACAAAATACTGTCGGAAAGGAAGAGGGGCAGAGGTAGACAGTTCCTGGTCGACTGGGTGGGGTATGGATTAGAGGAGAGGTGTTGGATCCCAGGCAGCTTTATTGTGGACAAGACCCTTATATCGGACTTTGATAGAGGGCAGTCTCAGCGTTCAGGGACGTCTGGAGCCGTCCGTAAGAGGGGGGGTACTGTAAGGTTTCAGCGTTAAGAGTCTGTGAGCTTATTGTTTTGTGTTTGTTATTGTGGCCTTACATGTTATTTTGTTATTGACTCTACTCTCTCTTTCCAGGTGTCTACACTTCATGTCTTTGTGTGTCACCTGCCAGCTTGTGTGTCACGTGTGCTCATCATCACTAGCCCCGCCCCTGATTGTTTGCACCTGTGCCCCATTAACTGTTGTGTGTATTTATAGCCCTGCTCTCCTTTTGTCTATTGTCGGTTCGTCTTGTTTCCACGGCGAGCTATGTCTGTAAACTTCTTCACGGTTCTAATTATCCTAGTGGAACCTAGAGATCTGGTGTATGGTCCTAGTAGATCCTAGCGTTCTTTGTTTTTTCACTCATCTTTTATAAATAAAAGATATTTTTTGAAGTCCACGGAATCGTGCATCTGAGTTCTTATGAGTCCCTCGTGTCACCTCTTCTTTAGAGAAGACCAGGAAATGATGGATACACGGATCGTGTTCAAATCAATAGGCACGCAACGACTCTAAAGAATAATGATCACGCATCAAACACACATTCAGACTAAAGGAACCAGCTGTTTGGAAAATGAGAGAAGAAGAAAGTACAGGTATTTGTGTTCAACATGTGAGAAGTAGAAAGTACAGGTATTTGAGTTCAACATGTAAGAAGTAGAAAGTACAGGTATTTGAGTTCAACATGTAAGAAGTAGAAAGTACAGGTATTTGAGTTCAACATGTAAGAAGTAGAAAGTACAGGTATTTGAGTTCAACATGTAAGAAGTAGAAAGTACAGGTATTTGAGTTCAACATGTAAGAAGTAGAAAGTACAGGTATTTGTGTTCAACATGTAAGAAGTAGAAAGTACAGGTATTTGTGTTCAACATGTAAGAAGTAGAAAGTACAGGTATTTGTGTTCAACATGTAAGAAGTAGAAAGTACAGGTATTTGTGTTCAACATGTGAGAAGTCAAAGTAAAAAGTCGTCGGAGTAAAGTACTGATACCAGAAAAATGTACTTAAGTACAGTAACAAAGTATTTGTACACCACTACCTCCCACCTCTGCCCTCTTTGTTAAACACACGTTTCCCTCCTCACACTGGGTCGTACCGGCTCTCAGCTGCTGTTTGAGTCGAGGCAGGAGTTGTGCAGCGTTGACTAAAGTCAGTTTTCCCAGACACTCAGCCACCAGGTTCCTGGTTCCCTCCTCCGGACACTCGCAGTGCTGGAAGAGCAGAGACCAGATGGACTCAACGTGGGGGGAGAGACTGGAGGCTGGACAGGCACTGAGAGAAAGGAGGAAGAGGAGGAAGAGGAGGAAAATAGTGTTACCGTAGTTTAAAAGCAATCTGGTGAAATTGCCACTTGGAGAAAATCAAATACGCCAGTTTTAAACGCTTCAATAAGAAGGCGGGGCTGCAGGAGAGAAGAAACAGAACTGAACTTTCCAAAAATATCATTCAAATCAACACATTTTGTAAAAAGTATACCCTAGTTGGTTTAAAAATCTAAACGGGACTCAATGAAGTGTTCAATAGGGCTTGACTGTTCAGCAAAAGTTAAATAAAACCCCCTTACTTGAGTCATTGTTACTTTACCGCAATGAGTTTTGGAGGCGGTTTAAAAGTTGGCGTTGTTGTTCTTAAGGTGCAGGTGATCTTCTATTATATTATTAATAACACCCACCTGATGACCTCTTTGAGGGAGTTCAGCAGCAGGTACTGCCTCCTCGGCTGGGTGGAGATCTCCGTCAGCAGGAAGGGAAGGTAGTCGCTCAGACTGCCCACCGCCATGCTGCCCAGAGCGCAGGACGCTGCCGTCCTCACCTGAAACACACACCAACATCTTCTGATGGCTTCATTTGTCAACATGCAGACAACATGTTGATGTGGTTGTGTGTGTGTATGTATATCCTCCCCTGTGTGTGTGCATGTATATCCTCTGTGTGTGTGAGTGTATTACATTTCATTTCATTTAGCTGACGCTTTTATCCAAAGCGACTTACAATTACCAATTACAGGGACATTCTCCCTGGAGTAACTAAGGACTAAGTGCCTTACTCAAGGGCACACTAGTGGTGGCGGGATTTGAACTCACAACCTTCCGATCTTCAGCCCACCTCACTATCCATTAGACCACCACTATCCCAGTATATCCTCCCCTGTGTGCATGTATATCCTCTGTGTGTGTGAGTGTATATCCTCTATGTGTGTGAGTGTATATCCTCTGTGTGTGTGAGTGTATATCCTCTGTGTGTGTGAGTGTATATCCTCTGTGTGTGTGAGTGTATATCCTCTGTGTGTGTGAGTGTATATCCTCTGTGTGTGTGAGTGTATATCCTCTGTGTGTGTGTGTGTGTGTGTGTGTGTATATCCTCTATGTGTGTGAGTGTATATCCTCTGTGTGTGTGAGTGTATATCCTCTGTGTGTGTGAGTGTATATCCTCTATGTGTGTGAGTGTATATCCTCTGTGTGTGTGAGTGTATATCCTCTGTGTGTGAGTGTATATCCTCTGTGTGTGTGAGTGTATATCCTCTGTGTGTGAGTGTATATCCTCTGTGTGTGAGTGTATATCCTCTGTGTGTGAGTGTATATCCTCTATGTGTGTGAGTGTATATCCTCTGTGTGTGTGAGTGTATATCCTCTGTGTGTGAGTGTATATCCTCTGTGTGTGTGAGTGTATATCCTCTATGTGTGTGAGTGTATATCCTCTGTGTGTGTGAGTGTATATCCTCTGTGTGTGAGTGTATATCCTCTGTGTGTGTGAGTGTATATCCTCTGTGTGTGTGTGTGTGTGTGTGTGTGTGTGTGTGTGTGTGTGAGTGTATATCATCTGTGTGTGTGAGTGTATATCCTATGTGTGTGTGAGTGTATATCCTCTGTGTGTGAGTGTATATCCTCTGTGTGTGTGTGAGTGTATATCATCTGTGTGTGTGAGTGTATATCCTCTGTGTGTGTGAGTGTATATCCTCTGTGTGTGAGTGTATATCCTCTGTGTGTGTGAGTGTATATCATCTGTGTGTGTGAGTGTATATCCTCTGTGTGTGTGAGTGTATATCCTCTGTGTGTGTGTGAGTGTAGATCCTCTGTGTGTGTGAGTGTATATCATCTGTGTGTGTGAGTGTATATCCTCTGTGTGTGAGTGTATATCCTCTGTGTGTGTGTGAGTGTAGATCCTCTGTGTGTGTGAGTGTATATCCTCTGTGTGTGTGTGAGTGTATATCCTCTCTGTGTGTGAGTGTATATCATCTGTGTGTGTGAGTGTATATCCTATGTGTGTGTGAGTGTATATCCTCTCTGTGTGTGAGTGTATATCCTATGTGTGTGTGAGTGTATATCCTCTGTGTGTGTGAGTGTATATCCTCTGTGTGTGTGAGTGTATATCCTATGTGTGTGTGAGTGTATATCCTCTGTGTGTGTGAGTGTATATCCTCTGTGTGTGTGAGTGTATATCCTCTGTGTGTGTGAGTGTATATCCTCTGTGTGTGTAATGTAAACACAACAGAGTGGAGAAAGAAATGTCCCTGTTAGGGATTGATAAAGTATGTCTTCTTCTTCTTCTTCTTCTTCTTCTTCTTCTTCTTCTTCTTCTTCTTCTTCTTCTTCTTCTTCTTCTTGACTCTAAGTGGACTGTCTGAACTATAATCCTGATTCAGTTTAAACTGTCAACAGTAAATGCAGAAAGGTATGAGGGAATTTGACCACGGGAAAACAAGTTTAAATGTAGATAAAATGTTGGTTTGTGTGGAGCTAGAGTAGACAGGCACCGTGCTTGATATTCTCGGATAAATGATTGACACTTCATTGTATTTGTGTTCTGGGAGTGTGTGTGTGTGTGTGTGTGTGTGTGTGTGTGTGTGTGTGTGTGTGTGTGTGTGTGTGTGTTACCTCCTCATTGGTGGAAGAAATGGCCTCCAGGATGACTCCCTGCACCTCCTTCCTCCCCCCCAGGCTGCCGCTCCTCCCCACCTCCCCCAGACACAGAAGAGCCAGCACACGGGCCGACTCTGGAGAACCAGGGTTCTTCACCTGAGGAGAGGAGAGGGGAGAAGTACTCAGATATTTGACTTGAGTAAAAGTAGAAGTACACAGATCTTGTACTTGAGTAAAAGTAGAAGTACTCAGATCTTGTACTTGAGTTAAAGTAGAAGTACTCAGATCTTGTACTTGAGTAAAAGTAGAAGTACTCAGATATTTGACATGAGTAAAAGTAGAAGTACTCAGATATTTGACTTGAGTAAAGTAGAAGTACTCAGATCTTGTACTTGAGTTAAAGTAGAAGTACTCAGATCTTGTACTTGAGTAAAAGTAGAAGTACTCAGATCTTGTAATTTAGTAAAAGTAGAAGTACTCAGATCTTGTACTTGAGTAAAAGTAGAAGTACTCAGATCTTGTCCTTGAGTAAAAGTAGAAGTACTCAGGTCTTGTTCTTGAGTAAAAGTAGAAGTACCAGAGTGTAGGAATACTCTGTTACAGTAAAAGTCCTGCATTCAAAATGTTCCTCAAGTGAAAGACAGTGAAAGTATTCGTTGTGCAGATTGGTCCATTTCAGAATAATATCTATGATATGTTTTATAATGATTGATCATGAAAGTGTTCTCAAAGCTGGTGAAGGTGCAGCTAGTTTGAATGGCTTTGTAGACTGCAGGGTAGCTGGTGAAGGTGCAGCTAGTCTGAATGGCTTTGTAGACTGCAGGGTAGCTGGTGAAGGAGCAGCTAGTCTGAATGGCTTTGTAGACTGCAGGGTAGCTGGTGAAGGTGCAGCTAGTCTGAAGTACTTTGTAGACTGCAGGGTAGCTGGTGGATTTACTCCAGGTGGAACTAAAGTCTGATTCAACACTTGGTTAGATTTCACATCATTCATCCACATCTGTAAAGTAACTAAAGGTATTAAATACATGTAGTGGAGTAGAAGTACACCATTTACCTCTGAACTGTAGAGGAGTAGAAGTACACAGTAGCATAACATAGAAATACTTACCTAAAGTGCAAGTGTGTCAAAATTGTACTTAAGAACAGTTCTTGAGTAAATACTTCTGTACTTCACACCTCTGCTTGTACTTTAGTAGATGTCTTTAGTACTTTGTCGTTTTGTTGGTGAATACAGTTTTATTCTGAGTGTCCCATCTTTGTGCGTATGTGCTTGGCTTTCATGATTAAGTAACTAAGGGTATTAACTAAATGTAGTGGAGTAGAAGAACACAGTAGCATGCAATGGAAATACTCAACCAAAGCACAAGTGTGTCAATATTTCACTTAAGTACAGTACTTAAAATAAATGTACTCTGATACAGAAACAGTTGTAACCCCACCTCCTGCAGGAGTCCATTCACCGTGGAGGGGGTTTCTTTGGGGCAGGAGGAGGAGAGAGCCGCCACACAGCGAGAAACAGAGAGATACGACTGTCTGTGGATCAGGGGGGAGGAAGAGGAGGAAGAGGAGGAGGGGAGGTGGAACGGATCTGTGAGAGACTTCAGCAACTGACTGAGAGGAGGAAGAGGAGGAGGAGGAAGAGGGAGAGGAGGATTTAAGATGCATAGGTTTAATCGTCATATCAGAATCAGAAACGGTTTTATTATCAAGTAGGACGAGTATTATTAGAAAGTATGAAGATGTCAGGTGACCTGCTTCTTTGAGGTTAGATTGTTGTGTTGACTCGGTTTCATGTTAGTGTAAGAATTGGTTGCAAGTAGCTGTAACACGCCATCGATGTATGAGTAAGGGGTCAAATGCTCCCTGCTCCTTTCCATAATGCGCTACAAAGACAGCCTTAAGTGTACACACACACACACACACACACACACACACACACACACACACACACACACACACACACACACACACACACACACACACACACACACACACACACACACACACACACACATACACAGGTACCTGTAGCCCAGGTTTGAGGTGTTGGACAGCACCAGCGCCTGCAGGAGGTCCAGGATGGAGGAGAGCGCTGCCCCCTGCAGGAGAGGAGAGAGAACCAGCCTGAAGACGCAGGGCAGCACCGAGAGGCTGATCGTACTGAGAGAGGAGGGGCAGGACCGAGCCATGACGCTGAGCAGGGAGACGGAGACCTGAACATCAGCAGGAGAGGACTCTTTAAAGTAGAGACACTACATACTGATATACACCTGAACATCAGCAGGAGAGGACTCTTTAAAGTAGAGACACTACATACTGATATACACCTGAACATCAGCAGGAGAGGACTCTTTAAAGTAGAGACACTACATACTGATATACACCTGAACATCAGCGGGAGAGGACTCTTTAAAGTAGAGACACTACATACTGATATACACCTGAACATCAGCAGGAGAGGACTCTTTAAAGTAGAGACACTACATACTGATATACACCTGAACATCAGCGGGAGAGGAGTCTTTAAAGTAGAAACACTACATACTGATATACACCTGAACATCAGCAGGAGAGGACTCTTTAAAGTAGAAACACTACATACTGATATACACCTGAATATAGCAGAACATGTCCTTTTTAATGTCTGTGTGTGTGTGTGTGTGTGTGTGTGTGTGTGTGTGTGTGTGTGTGCGTGTGTACATTTGTGTGTGTGTGTACCTGTGATACGTGCATGTCGCTCTCGTCCACCAGACCCGGCAGCTCGCTCAGGACCGGTTCCAGCGCGGCAGGTTTGATGTTTGCAGCCTGATGCGTGATGATCGAGGTGAGACAGGCCAGCGTCCCGAGCTTCAGAACTCGCTCGTTCTTTCGGAGGAAAGATCCCAAGACTGAGAGCGTCTCCGGCAGGATGGAGGACAGGTCGATCTGAGAGAGGAGGAGGAAATGTTTACAGTGAAGCCTCTCCTGCAGAAAAGGTATTCACACACAGTGACGGAAAGTCGTGAATAAAATGTTCAAATTTCAGACATATATCGTCTATTCTTCAGAACGTTTTGGGGGGATTTAAGGACGTGTTCTTCACATTTTGGGGGGAATTTTTCAAATATTCGTGGGAAAAGAATTTAAAGCATTTTCTGGGAATTATTCTCTTCTTTTTTTGAGGCATTTTATTGCTGTTTAAGCTTTGCTAATTGTAAATACTGTTGGGTAGTTAAATCTAGAGCAATACAGGCTATGATATGAGAACATCATGTTAGTAGCTTTGTCATGTGAAAACCACGTATCTACCTCATTCACACCAACGCGACTCCGGTTCAAGCTCCGTGCTAGAGCTTTTCAGGTTCAGAACCGGTTCTTCGGTTTAGCTCCGGCTCTTTTCACACCGCCCAGAGTCCGACTGGTGCTGCGTCATCCGTTTGCATCATGACGTAACCGTTTGCGTGCCTGCTTCATAAAGCCAAACCGTGCGGGAACCCCTCACAGCTCACACCGACAACAACAATGGCGGATTGTGCTCCACCTTCCTCTGCACCTCTTCGGAAGACCAGGTTCCCAGTAGGTAGCTGGTCTCTCCAGGGGACCCCTAAAGAGACCAGGTTCCCAGTAGGTAGCTGGTCTCTCCAGAGGACCACTGCTGCTTGTTAAGTTTCTCCATCGTTGTGTACAAGCTGGATAAAACGCCGGCTTCTTGTTGTTGTTCAGGAGTTGATCCCGCCCCTGCCCCCGCCTCGACGTAAGCATGACGTATGCGGTGCTTTTGCTCTGGCCGGACAATTTTTTGGTGCTTGAAACGAACCGGATTCCGGAGCTAAGAGTCTGCTCCGCTGCGGTGTGAACAGGAAAACCCGGTGCTTTTCAAACTCCAGCTCCGAACCGGCCCTGAAACACCGTTGGTGTGAATGATACAGCCCGTTTTCAGCTCTGTGACGATTTCCCAGCTAATCCAAGAGGCTTTTAAATCATTTAGCTTACGTAGGAGGACAGGAACCCTTCTTTCTTTAGTTTCTCACAAACGTTCAAAATAATCTGGTTTTCACTGGACAGGAAGAGGAGGAAAACTGAAATCTGTATGATATCAAACTGAAACATTGAGTGGAGTAGAAAGTAAATAAACTTAATGACATTAAAGAAAATGTCATTTTTAAGTACATATCATTTATGAGATAAAACATGGTGCCCCACTGCACCTTTAAGGGGGAGGCGGAGATGAGGGTGAGGGTCCGGACGGCGGTCAGTCTCGTGATCTCGTTCTTCAACCTCTCCAGGAAGATGGCTAGAACACCTTGAAGCTCCGCCCCCAGGTGGTCGCCCAGGTGACACACCATGTGACCCATACAGGAAATAGCCCTCTCTTTCACTTCCTGGTCGATGTCTGTGGCCTTCAGCCTCTTCAGGGTCACGGAGAACACCTCGGAGGAATAACAAAAATGTGATTAGTTTTGTATTGATTACCAACAAGCTGGGCTGATTTTCTTTTTTCTTCGAGATTCCGGATACTCTTATATGTTGGCAAAGAACCACCAGTCGATTAAGTCCAACTTCATTAAAGTTAATGCATCAAAAACATCAGAATAACGTCTCAAAGGAAAGTCACAAAAAGGAAGTCTGAAAAACTAAGATGGAGCTCCGATTGCGAGACGATGCAGACGATGTGGTGTTTTTAAAGATCTATATCACAGACATCGCAAGACTTCAGTTTGCAACATTTAAAATACCGCTCTTAAAGCTCATTATAACAGATATGTATGTATCAGCTACAAAGGCAACAGACCCAGGAACAGCTCGAACTGCAGGCAGCCGAGAGTCGGATCGATTATTGCTCAGGCGTCATCTCTACTGTGGTGAATCGTCGGAAACAAAACAATACGTTTAGCATGTAGCTATCCCAATATTTATAAAAGATCTTATAAGATTGTAGCTCCAAATAAAGCAGCAGTGCTTTCTGGCTTTGTTGAGTAGTCTTCAGGCTCACAAGGCCCTACATGGCTGTGCCCCTTCATGCGTCTCAGACCTCTTACATCCCACTCAGATCAGTCGACCATGGGCTCTTATCTGCTCCCTCTGTAAACCCCTCCTCACCTCTCTGACGAAGGGTTTGGGGTCGAATCCCCCCCGTGCTGAGGGTCCTTGAGGCCTCATCACTCTCACCAGCTGCAGGACCACCAGCAGAGCCTCTGAGGTGATCTTATAGAAGGAGTCCTCCACACAGGAGACCACCGGGGGGAGCAGCACCTGCAGGGGGACGAGCACATCTAATCAAATCTAATCAATTCAAACTTTATTTGTATAGCCCAATATCACAAAACCAAGTGTGTCTCAGTGGGCTTTACAAAAACAAAGATGGAGTTAGAGCAACATGAGAAGACAGGATAGTGTGTGGAGGACAAGATGCAGCAAAAGACTTATTGGTAGCTGAAGGCTCTGACTCCTGATCTTGCTTTGCGGACTCAGACCGTGAGCGCATCAGGAGGTGGAAGCGAGATGAATTAGGACACACTGTGCTTCTGACCAGCGTTACAGGTGTGGTGCACACACACCTAGAAACGTGTTGTTTGAACCAAGCATTCATTGAGAGCCTTATTAGTTTTTCTTGTATCTGCTGGTTCCATAGCCTGACACTGAAAGCAGGAACAGCCTGAGCGACATGTTAAACCTGCTCTAAGGTCATCGCAGTGAAGCAGAGAGACCTCTGGCCTCTGCAGGTCGTCAGGACGTTGATGCTCTTCCTGCTCTTAAGACTAATCTCTTTTCAAAATCATTCATCTCCTGCACTCAAACTTTTACATTCTTGGTTTTTTAACTTGATTATTTACTTATTGATTGATTGATTGATTGATTTATTGATTGATTGATTGAAGAGGTTTAAAGGACCTGCATGTGTGGCTGAAAGGCTTCAGGAGGGTGGGAGAGGAGGAGAACATGGAGGAAGGAGAGAGCATCGATCCTCATGGTGGAGGAGGAGGACCTGTCGGTCAGGGAGAAGACGATACCTGAGGAGGAGAGGGAGGAAGAGGAAGAGGAGGAGGAGGAGGAGGAGGAGGAGGAGGAGGAGGAGGAGGAGGAGGAGGAGGGAGAAAGTGAGAAGGTTGAATGTAATGAAAAGACGTATAGATGTTAGTAGGGATGAGGTAGAAATAAAAAGATAAGGGCAGTGTAAAATGAAGAGTGTGTGTGTGTGTGTGTGTGTGTGTGTGTGTGTGTGTGTGGGTGTACCTGGTATCAGAGCAGGGATGTGCATCTCCAGAGCTCCAGGAGCAGTGTGACTCAGCTCAGAGAGGAGGGAGAAGCAGCCCTGTCTGGATCTGATGCTCTTCTCCTTCAGCTGCCTGTGCAGAGCCTTCACTATCAGAGGCACCTGGACACACACACACACCACACACACACACACACACACACACACACACACACACACACTCTGAGAGTCGGTTTTAACACATACAATCGGTGTTGTCTAAACTAAAAGTTCACTAAGACGAACAGACTTTTGGGTTTTGGGAGCTCCAAAAAATGTCTAAATCTAACAGAAATCATATAAGCATTATTTCAGTAGTAGCATAGATGACGTGCACCCATTCAGCCTAAGTTAATAATAATAAAGCTTTTCATATAATAGGTGACGCTGAAAGTGCTTTAACAAGGGGTTGATTCTGACTTGAGGCCTTTATAATATAATAAAGCGTTATTCTTATAGTTTCAAAGTGCTTGGACAACTTGGCACACATGAGAAATGAAACTTTGAATCCACTCTCCTGTCTATGTGTTGGCTGTTCTCTATAATAAAGGCACAGCACCCGCCCCAAAGGATGATATGATTTAAATGCGTGTGCTGTTCTTCCTTGGGCAATAATAAAAGAACAACCTGCACACCTTGTTTTGTCTTTGACGCTGTGTGTGTAAGTCTGAGAGTCTGAGAGTCTGAGAGTCTGAGAGTCTGAGAGTCTGTTCTAACACGTAGAAACTGTGTTCTAACTTCACTAAGACGCACAGACCTCAGCTCCCCCAGGAAACAACAACGTGTGGGTTTTGGGATATATCTGAGACCCATGATATATGCCTAAATATAGCATGATAGGAGATCTTTAAACACCTGTGTCTTCAGCAGTGTGAGGGCCGGCTCCTCGCCCCCGGGCCTCATGTTTCCCTGCAGGCTGGTTCCCCCTCGGGTCTGTCTGAGCAGCGAGGAGAAGGCGCTGAACACGTCCGCCCTCACGTTCTCCTCGCGCTCCTTGAAGCGGGCCAGCAGGGCGGGGCAGACGGAGGAGAAGAAGCTCAGCAGGAGGTCCCGCCGCGTCGCGATCAGAGACTCCAGACACTTGATGGAGGAGCGACGCACCTTCCAGCTCATGTCGTCATCGTCACTGTACTCGTCGTCTGACTCTGGAGACAAGAGAACAGACGGTTATTTTAGTCTTTTTTAGAACTGTCTATTTATTCCACAAATATATATCATGGAGGTGTAAATAAAAGTACACGTTATGGCTCACACATATACATTACCCCTTTCCTTCTAGGTCTTGGCACATGATACATAAATACAGACATTCAGTTGAATGGGTCGTCGGTACAGACCGGCATGCTTACAAAGAGACGGTTATTGTTCAATGGACTCAGACAGAACATCTTTACTGTGTTTCCATCACTCATCATTGGCGATAACTCAAATAATATAAAGTATATCAAGATATGTTTGACCAATTAGGAAGGTTGTGGCTCAGTGGAGAGTGTGCTGGACTTGGAATCAGGAGGTAGCAAGTTCGAGTCCCGCTGCAGTCAGCATGTCGTTGTGTCCCTGAGACGCTCCTGTGGGGAGTGTCCTCAGTGTTGAGTTTGTCTCTTTGGATCAAAGCGTTTAACAGTGACCTGTGATGTGATGACCTTGATTTCTACGTAGAGATAATATTGTAGGGTCCAGAGAAGAGATGGTTATTTTTAACGGATTCATATTTTCTCTTAGGGCTGCTCAATTAATCGTATTTTAATCGCGATTATGGCTCGCAACTATTACGAAAACAACGTAATCGAAATAAAACGATTATTTTTGTATTGGTTTTTCAGTTGAATTATAAAGTTCACGGTAATCAACTGTTAAAAACAAACTGTTCACATTTTTTTGTCCAATAAATGGATGTTTTCAAAGTCAATGAATAATCGCATTTACAATTATTGACCGAAATAATCGAGCAGCCCTATTTTCTCTCATTGTCTTTAAATCACTTATCATTGGTAAGGTCATTTCAAGGTCAGAACAACTCTGAGAAGTATGAGTTTAACAATCTGTGGGGTGACTTTATGGAATGGTTTGGAGCAGGAGTTCAAACCATTCATAATTCAGTTTAAAAGGATGTACAGAAACACTTATGAGAATGAAGAGAGGCGATTGAAGATGAGAAATGAGTATAAATGTAAATGTGAGTAGGAATAACTTGCATAATGATTTAAAGGACAATCATTGATCAAGTAAGCGGTGGGAATGAATAAGCATTTGCTTCCTCCTGCTCCCTTTCGGACACATATGATTTATTATTATTATTAATATGAAGACTTTTTTTTGTTGAATATATGAATATTACCATGAATGTGTATAAATACGGTATTATAACAATACGGTATTCTGTTTATCCCATTTGTTATTTGTTAATCTGTTCGAAATAAAGACTGACTGGCCTCGGGAGATTCAATTACATTTGATATCTCAATCAATCCGAACAAACCCACAACACAATGCATTATGGGTTTCTGTATTGTGCATTATTAGATACAGACTTTCTTTCTTAAATCAAAATACCTGAAATTAGGACTAACACTGACAGGCAGTGCTGGAGTTCTCTACTTAACGTACATCCAAATTCATGGAACTTTATTTGAGTATTTTTCAGATTACAAGTTACTAAGTAAAGTAAATAAGGTAACAATTGATTTTCTAACAAATCCTTCAAACTGAGCCGTCAGTCAAAAATAACCTCGACTGAACACGGACTACTGTCAAACTTGTAAAAGTTATCAAATTAAAAACAAATTAATATAATATTTTGCTTATAAGCTCTTTACTGAAAGTCATGTACTGATGTTAGTCTTTTGTAATCTACATGTATATATGCTAAGTACATTAAACATTCAGTTAAATGCAACATACTTATACATCGAAAAACAATTTTTATTTAAGTTTTAGTGATACCCATCAGTATTTGAATCAAGACATAAATGAACACACACCTTCCTCGAGCCCTTCCTCCACGTCCATGCTGTCTTCCTCCTCCTCTTCATCGTCATAGTTGTAGTTCGGGTCAAAGGTCATGAACTTAAGGCAAAGCTTTGTCACCGTGGAAACATGTGGGGACATCTCCTTTGGACAGCTGTCAATCAACGGAAACAACAACATGAAGGTCAGTGTGAGTGTGTGTGTGGGTGTGTGTGTGTGTGTGTGTGTGTGGGGGGTGTGTGTGTGTGTGTGTGTGTGTGTGTGTGTGGGTGTGTGTGGCCTAGCATTACTATACTTGTGGGGACCTAAATCTGTTTACACAGTCACGTGTGGGGACTCGCCTCCCTTATGGGGACCCATGAGGGGAATCATTAATTTTAGGGTGAAGACTTGGTTAAGGGTTAGGGTTAGGCATGTGTTGGTTAGGGTTAGGCATGTGTTGGTTATGGTTAAGGTTAGGATAAGTCTCCAGGAAATGCATGTAAGTCAATGTAATGTCCCCTGAAGTGATGTATACATGGTATGTGTGTGTGTGTGTGTGTGTGTGCCTGTGTGTGTTTGTTTGTGTGTGTGTGTGTGTGGGTGTGTGTGTGTGTCTGTGTCTGTGTGTGTGTGTGTGTGTGTGTGTGTCTGTATGTGTGTGTGTGTGTGTGTGTGTGTGTGTGTGTGTGTGTGTGTGTGTGTGTGTGTGTACCTGCGTATAAAGGCTTCAAAGGCCTGGAAACAGTACTCTCTCAGCTCGTCGTCCTCCACGTCCGTGAACTTCAACACCATCGGGATTAACTTCTCTAAATGTTCACCTACACACACACACACACACACACACACACACACACACACACACACACACACACACACACACACACACACACACACACACACACACACACACACACACACAGAGAGACGCGCACACACACACACACAGAGACGCACACACACACACACACACACACACACAAAGCTTATGAGTTTCTAGATGTGTTCTTTTTTCGTAAATTGAGAATGAAAATGTCAAAATTAAGATCTTTTCAAAATAAAAGTATGTTAGTGATCGACATGGAAACTGACATCCAAAAGGTACGGGGGGAAAAGATGACAACTTAGCCGTGTGATTAAAAAAGATACTTTAAAATCATTATGCAAAAACGTTCTGTACTTTAGACTACTACTGAGTCATTATTGAGAAATGTCTCATTATGATAATTTGGAGAAGCTAAACAATTATCAATCTAAGATACTAAGTCATTATTTCTTAGATATTAAGTCACTATTTTAAGATACTGTGTCATTAGGTTTGAGTTATTTCATCATTACCAAGATATCATGTCATTATTTTTTAGATAATAACTCATTGTTTAAAGTTTTCTAATTGAAATATTGAAATTTTATTTTGTTCCTGTAACAGTTCCTCAGTCAGGAAAGCAATGTGTAAATCCAGTATCACGTGAGCGTGGCAGCAGATCTCACCGACTCGATGGCCGCCCTGACGACTGACGGTTGCTAGGCACTGGATGTACGTCCTCGCCATGGAAATGGGCGGGGCCTTGGCGAGCTCATTGGTCAGGTGTTCAGTCAGCTGGGAGAAGAGGGCGGGGCTACAGCAGGGGACCAGGTGACCCAGAGCCAAGATGGAGCGCTTCCTCACCGCCATCCTGGAGCTGGTCAGCTGTCGGAGGGAAGGATGGATCTTAGGTTTATCTGAAGGGTGTCTGTTGTAACTACCATCATGCAACGTGGGTTCATTAAAACATCACTATTTTGAGATGTATATATACAGTAGGATGTACATATTTTTATATATCTTTGTTATTCTGGATGGTGGGAAACGGTATTTCGATCTCTCTGTCTGTGCACACAAACTGAAAGACTGACAATAAAGTTGACTTTTCTTATCTGTATTGCATGGCTAGGTTTTCAATTCATTATAATATAACTTAATTAACTATGATTGATACAAATAAATACAATAAATTAACATATAATAATATTATCAAAAAAACTATTATTGCTACTAATATTCTGATTTGATCATTTTATAACATATTCCCTCTTGTCTGTTGTTATGTGTCTGTTACCTGAGGGAGCAGACTGGAGAGCAGAGCGCTGTGGAAACTGACCAGAGCCCCACTCAGCCTGTGAAAGGTAAATACAAAATGAATTAGTCAATTAACAAAAAAATAATGCTGGTGTTCAGTAGATACTGTTGTGGAATATTATCCAAGGCCCATAACCTTGACCCAGTTTATCAGTTCAATGTGTCCTGACTGAGCACACTCACCTCGTAGCCTTGGCTGCTGTGCTCTCAGTGTTCTGTCTCCCTGTTCCTGCCTGTTGACGTCAGCTGATAGAGGTGTTATGGTTCTATGTTCCTGCCTGTTGACGTCAGCTGATAGAGGTGTTATGGTTCTATGTTCCTGCCTGTTGGATCAGCTGATAGAGGTGTTATGGTTCTATGTTCCTGCCTGTTGGCGTCAGCTGATAGAGGTGTTATGGTTCTATGTTCCTGCCTGTTGGCGTCAGCTGATAGAGGTGTTATGGTTCTATGTTCCTGCCTGTTGGCGTCAGCTGATAGAGGTGTTATGGTTCTATGTTCCTGCCTGTTGGATCAGCTGATAGAGGTGTTATGATTCTATGTTCCTGCCTGTTGGCGTCAGCTGATAGAGGTGTTATGGTTCTATGTTCCTGCCTGTTGGCATCAGCTGATAGAGGTGTTATGGTTCTATGTTCCTGCCTGTTGGATCAGCTGATAGAGGTGTTATGGTTCTATGTTCCTGCCTGTTGGATCAGCTGATAGAGGTGTTATGGTTCTATGTTCCTGCCTGTTGACGTCAGCTGATAGAGGTGTTATGGTTCTATGTTCCTGCCTGTTGACGTCAGCTGATAGAGGTGTTATGGTTCTATGTTCCTGCCTGTTGGATTAGCTGATAGAGGTGTTATGGTTCTATGTTCCTGCCTGTTGGCGTCAGCTGATAGAGGTGTTATGGTTCTATGTTCCTGCCTGTTGGCGTCAGCTGATAGAGGTGTTATGGTTCTATGTTCCTGCCTGTTGGCATCAGCTGATAGAGGTGTTATGGTTCTATGTTCCTGCCTGTTGGCATCAGTTGATAGAGGTGTTATGGTTCTATGTTCCTGCCTGTTGACGTCAGCTGATAGAGGTGTTATGGTTCTATGTTCCTGCCTGTTGGCGTCAGCTGATAGAGGTGTTATGGTTCTATGTTCCTGCCTGTTGGATCAGCTGATAGAGGTGTTATGGTTCTATGTTCCTGCCTGTTGGATCAGCTGATAGAGGTGTTATGATTCTATGTTCCTGCCTGTTGACGTCAGTTGATAGAGGTGTTATGGTTCTATGTTCCTGCCTGTTGGATCAGCTGATAGAGGTGTTATGATTCTATGTTCCTGCCTGTTGACGTCAGTTGATAGAGGTGTTATGGTTCTATGTTCCTGCCTGTTGGATCAGCTGATAGAAGTGTTATGGTTCTATGTTCCTGCCTGTTGGCATCAGCTGATAGAGGTGTTATGGTTCTATGTTCCTGCCTGTTGGCGTCAGCAGATAGAGGTGTTATGGTTCTATGTTCCTGCCTGTTGGCGTCAGCTGATAGAGGTGTTATGGTTCTATGTTCCTGCCTGTTGGCATCAGCTGATAGAGGTGTTATGGTTCTATGTTCCTGCCTGTTGACGTCAGCTGATAGAGGTGTTATGGTTCTATGTTCCTGCCTGTTGGATCAGCTGATAGAGGTGTTATGGTTCTATGTTCCTGCCTGTTGGATCAGCTGATAGAGGTGTTATGGTTCTATGTTCCTGCCTGTTGGCGTCAGCTGATAGAGGTGTTATGGTTCTATGTTCCTGCCTGTTGACGTCAGCTGATAGAGGTGTTATGGTTCTATGTTCCTGCCTGTTGGCGTCAGCTGATAGAGGTGTTATGGTTCTATGTTCCTGCCTGTTGGCGTCAGCTGATAGAGGTGTTATGGTTCTATGTTCCTGCCTGTTGGATCAGCTGATAGAGGTGTTATGATTCTATGTTCCTGCCTGTTGGCGTCAGCTGATAGAGGTGTTATGGTTCTATGTTCCTGCCTGTTGGCGTCAGCTGATAGAGGTGTTATGGTTCTATGTTCCTGCCTGTTGGCGTCAGCTGATAGAGGTGTTATGGTTCTATGTTCCTGCCTGTTGGCGTCAGCTGATAGAGGTGTTATGGTTCTATGTTCCTGCCTGTTGGCGTCAGCTGATAGAGGTGTTATGGTTCTATGTTCCTGCCTGTTGGATCAGCTGATAGAGGTGTTATGGTTCTATGTTCCTGCCTGCTGGCGTCAGCTGATAGAGGTGTTATGGTTCTATGTTCCTGCCTGTTGGATCAGCTGATAGAGGTGTTATGGTTCTATGTTCCTGCCTGTTGGCGTCAGCTGATAGAGGTGTTATGGTTCTATGTTCCTGCCTGTTGGCGTCAGCTGATAGAGGTGTTATGGTTCTATGTTCCTGCCTGTTGGCGTCAGCTGATAGAGGTGTTATGGTTCTATGTTCCTGCCTGTTGGCGTCAGCTGATAGAGGTGTTATGGTTCTATGTTCCTGCCTGTTGGCGTCAGCTGATAGAGGTGTTATGGTTCTATGTTCCTGCCTGTTGGCATCAGCTGATAGAGGTGTTATGGTTCTATGTTCCTGCCTGTTGGATCAGCTGATAGAGGTGTTATGGTTCTATGTTCCTGCCTGTTGGCATCAGCTGATAGAGGTGTTATGGTTCTATGTTCCTGCCTGTTGGATCAGCTGATAGAGGTGTTATGATTCTATGTTCCTGCCTGTTGGATCAGCTGATAGAGGTGTTATGGTTCTATGTTCCTGCCTGTTGACGTCAGCTGATAGAGGTGTTATGGTTCTATGTTCCTGCCTGTTGGCGTCAGCTGATAGAGGTGTTATGATTCTATGTTCCTGCCTGTTGGATCAGCTGATAGAGGTGTTATGGTTCTATGTTCCTGCCTGTTGGCGTCAGTTGATAGAGGTGTTATGGTTCTATGTTCCTGCCTGTTGACGTCAGCTGATAGAGGTGTTATGGTTCTATGTTCCTGCCTGTTGGCGTCAGCTGATAGAGGTGTTATGGTTCTATGTTCCTGCCTGTTGGATCAGCTGATAGAGGTGTTATGGTTCTATGTTCCTGCCTGTTGGATCAGCTGATAGAGGTGTTATGATTCTATGTTCCTGCCTGTTGACGTCAGTTGATAGAGGTGTTATGGTTCTATGTTCCTGCCTGTTGGATCAGCTGATAGAGGTGTTATGATTCTATGTTCCTGCCTGTTGACGTCAGTTGATAGAGGTGTTATGGTTCTATGTTCCTGCCTGTTGGATCAGCTGATAGAGGTGTTATGGTTCTATGTTCCTGCCTGTTGGCGTCAGCTGATAGAGGTGTTATGGTTCTATGTTCCTGCCTGTTGACGTCAGTTGATAGAGGTGTTATGGTTCTATGTTCCTGCCTGTTGGCATCAGCTGATAGAGGTGTTATGGTTCTATGTTCCTGCCTGTTGGCGTCAGCTGATAGAGGTGTTATGGTTCTATGTTCCTGCCTGTTGGATCAGCTGATAGAGGTGTTATGGTTCTATGTTCCTGCCTGTTGGCGTCAGCTGATAGAGGTGTTATGGTTCTATGTTCCTGCCTGTTGAGGTCAGCTGATAGAGGTGTTATGGTTCTATGTTCTTGCCTGTTGGATCAGCTGATAGAGGTGTTATGGTTCTATGTTCCTGCCTGTTGGCGTCAGCTGATAGAGGTGTTATGGTTCTATGTTCCTGCCTGTTGACGTCAGCTGATAGAGGTGTTATGGTTCTATGTTCCTGCCTGTTGACGTCAGCTGATAGAGGTGTTATGGTTCTATGTTCCTGCCTGTTGGCGTCAGCTGATAGAGGTGTTATGGTTCTATGTTCCTGCCTGTTGGATCAGCTGATAGAGGTGTTATGGTTCTATGTTCCTGCCTGTTGGCGTCAGCTGATAGAGGTGTTATGGTTCTATGTTCCTGCCTGTTGGCGTCAGCTGATAGAGGTGTTATGGTTCTATGTTCCTGCCTGTTGAGGTCAGCTGATCATTTTAAATGAGCTAATTATAAGAGACAGATGAGATATTTCGATCTTAACCGAAGCTGCTTGACATGTGTTACAATGTGGTTACTGTCGTGTCAAACTATCATATAATCATTTAAAACATATACACTTATACTCTGGTTGCCTTTTACTCTGTTAAATTGTATGTTTAGTCTTGTATGTGTTTAACAGAGACGTATGTTAAGGATTTACATTTCAGGAGGGCAAAGGGAAGTGTAAAAGGGGGATTTGTAAATAGTTAAAGACTGGGGGGTTGTATGGTTTGATGATGGTTTAAGTGTGGGACCAAGCTGTGTTCTGAACTTCTCTATCCTCTGAGGATGGCGTAGCTCTGTTCCAACATTTATTTCACTTGCATTTTGACTTTCTTTATTACTTTATTAAATATAACAAAAGACAAACTTCGTCCATGACTCATTTTCTCTTAAGAACTTCCTCCAGTTACCTTCCCAGCATGTCTGACAGGATGTCCAGAGCCTCTAATTGAACGGAGACGTCTTCCTGTTTCCCCATCGCTCCGATCAGCTGGGAGGTGATCTTCTTACACACACCCACTGTCAGCGTCAAACCTGGGAACACACACACACACACACACACACACACACACACACACACACACACACAGCAAACAACTTAAGCTTAGAACAGCAACAGATCTGGCAACGAAAACATTTAAATAATAATAAGTCTATTTTGTCCTTTTTTAATCCCCTTCAATAAATGGCAAATTAAGATCATTAGAAACCACCAGACTCAGAGACAGTTTCATCCCACAGGCCATAACTACACTGGAGCTATGCACACATGACGATAAAAGCCTTGAAACTTGAGAAGACGCTTGTCTCATTATCTAAAATAAGAATATATATTTCTGTGAGTATTTAACCTCTGACCTGTGGAAGTCAGCGGCAGCTCAGCGATCACCGTCTTCAGCCCCATGCTGGAAATGTCTCTGAGCGGCTCTTTGTCCGACGTCATGTTGGAACACAGCGTGTCCACCATCACCTCCACCTGAGGCTCCTTCACTTTGCTCACCAGAGGGGCCAGGCTGAAACACACACACACATATAATCATTATCTGTATCTATTGGTCCTCATCATCCTGAGGCTCCTTCACTTTGCTCACCAGAGGGGCCAGGCTGGAACACACACACATAACACTGTAAATATCTATGGATTTTTTAAGAATTTTAAACGTTTTTCTTTATATATGCTTTATAACACATTTTAATATTTTCAGAATATTGACTTTTTTCAGAATCTTTACAGAATTCCAATTTTTCTAAGATTTCTAACTCGACTTTTTCTCAGATTAGTTTTGAATTTTTCACTTTTTTTCACTTTTTCTCGGAATTTCCATTTTTTCCCAAATTTTTACTTAAATTTTTCTAAGATTTTCAAAATTTTCTCAGAATTATAATTTATTTCAGTTTTTATTTTTCTCTGATTTTCAACTTTTTTAGATTTCCAACTTTTTCTTAGATTTTTATTTTTTCTGAATTTTGGCTTTTTCTCAGAGTTCCTTCAGAATTGTGAATTTATTTAGAATTTTGACTATTTTCAGAATTTCTACTTTCTCTCAGAATGTTCCTATTTTCAGATTTCCAACTTTTTCCATGATTTTCTTTTTTTTTCAGAACTGTGACGTTTTCTCAGAATACAAAAAAAGAGATAATTTACGATTTTTGGGGGATTTAAAAAAAAAGATTATTCTCGGAATTTCCATTTATTCTGAATTTTGACTTTACTCAAAACATTTTCTAAGATTTTCCAAATGTTCTCAGAATTATGATTAGTTTGAAACCAGAAGTTAGCGAGTATAAACCGGTCTACGTGGTGGAACAGTGTTTACGTCCTCTGTGTTTTTACCATTTCACTGCCAGGTTCTGCACCTCCCCGTTCTTGTCCTCCAGCAGTTTGAGCAGCATCGTCACCACTTTCCTCTCACTGTCCTCATCCAGCTTTATGCTGTCCTTCTGCAGCTCTAGCATCAGGTCATTGGTAGCCATGAACCTGGACACACACACACACACACACACACACACACACACACACACACACACACACACACACACACACACACACACACACACACACACACACACACACACACAGAATGAAGATGATGAATTAATGTCGATTTTATGTTGTTATGAGAACATATTCATCAACACATAGGCAGCAAAGAAAGACTTACTCATCAATATGAATGTGTGTTGTCATGTTGTTGTTGTTGTTGTTGTTGTTGACGCTTATCATTCTGAAATGTTTCTACATAATGAGTAGTTCTAGTTTTTGGTACTTTTGGTACGTTTTCGGGGGGAGAGGCAAAGTATAAGTTCATATTGAAAATGACTATTGACTTTTTGACTGATTTTGAATGCAGGACTTTTACTAATAATGGACTATTTCTACCAATTTATATCTCAACACACATTGACACACTTCTAATAATAATAGTTAACTTTCTTTGTGATTACAGGTGTCTATCTTGTGAAAAATAAAACACTTTAATTCAATATAAAAGTACAATGAGAACTTATTTGTGATTGAGCTAACTCATCTCAACACACATTTCACATATTGGTGTTTTTTTAGTATTAGTTATTACCTACACATTCAGTATGATACACAAATGAGGACTTTTTAGAACTTCAAGCTAACTTGTCTAACACATTAAGCTACTTTTTAAACAAGTTATATGTTAGTAAACTACCAGTGTTATTTACTTTTGTCTCTCTTAAAAAAGCCATATTACATTACTCATAATGAGCCAGGACTGAAAAGTGTCATCTCACTGTCTCACACACACATTTGAACTCTGTCTCACCTAAAGTCTTTGTCAGTGGATGTCATTTTCTCCAGCAGGTTGGAGATATAGTAGGAAACGCTGGACATCCTGGAGCTTTGACACCTGTCAGCGGCTCTAAGAGAACTTATTGTCCGTGGAAAGTGAGCAAACTGGGGCAACAGATTTGAGATTTAACCCGACAACATGGCGAGGAGTGGAGGGGACAGAGAAAAGTAACACCGGGGGGAACCTGACACTTTAGGATAAAAATAGATCTAAGAAGAAAAGTGTTTGAGGTTTATGAAGCCATCTGGTGGATAAACAGAGTCCTGACAATTAGCTGTAGTTACAAGTCTAGAATTATGCTTAGAAAACGCATTTTATACGACAGTTTATAATCGCTTAAATATTCAGACATTCTGGATTCTTCCTCTTTGCTTAGTATATTTGTTGTTATTTTGTAAAACGCAATGGTAAGTTGGTATTTATTTAACATTTAATGCTTTATTTCTTTGTCTTTTTTTTTACTATTTGTTTCTTATTCTTTATTTAAAAAACCGATATATGTATATTGAATATTAAGTACACACGAAACATTGACATCAGGGTTACAAAAAAAGTATATATTTCCATAGTATATATCCAATATTTTAGGCAACACCCAAAATCAGACCAAAAGATTTTAGAGTACAAACAGTGAAAGAATAAATGACACTAATGTTCATTTTTATACATATTATATTATCGTAAACCTCTGTTATGCTGTTAGGCGGAACCTTTCTTCGGTGGTGTGTGTGTGTGTTTCCGCCGGTAGAAGAAGTGTGTGACCCTGCTCTGTGGGAAGCGGCTTCTTGTTGCCACGTCGGAAGAACCGGGTTTATTCATTTAGAATAAAATACTACCATAGTGTGGATAGTTTGCTTTAGCTGCAGTCATGGTGAGTAAAGCAACTTCATGCTGGAGCTGCGGGAGAAGCTGTGTGTTTACATCCGGTGGTTTTAACGGTGCCCGTTAGTTGGTGACGTGTTAGCTTGTTAGCTTGTTAGGCTAATGACAGCTAATCCTTAAACTAAAGTGTGTATGGTTATATCTGTGAGATGTAATGCTTTAATGTGTATTTCAGGTTTCCGTTATCAACACGGTGGACACCTCTCATGAGGATATGATCGTAAGTTTTTTCATTTAACCCCAACCCTCTGATTAGTGGAGCTAATGTTAGCATCTACTATCTTATCAATTACTTTAAATAGCAATAAATACACATGTGCTTATTTTCATGTCACACGTGTTAGAAGAAGTACTACAGCTATCATCACAAGTTAATATTAACACACAGAGGTGGAGGAAGTATCCTTTACTTAAGTACTAGCTACTACACTAAGTACTTGAGTATTAAGTGTAGCATGGTGGTTTGCAGGCTCATACTTTCATAAAGGCTCATTGTATGTGTGTGAACAAAACCTAAATGTCTAATATAATGTGCCTAATATACAGTTTTAGCACTGAAAGGTACTAATTTGACTCCCTCCAGAAAACCCTGCCTCAAACACTTGTTTTCATGTATTGTACAAATACATGAAAACATTTTTGGACTTTAATATGACTCTTAAACAAGTAGAAACACAACGAGATGTGTGTGGAAAACCTCTCTTAAACAAGTATAAATGTGCTGTAAAATACTATACTATATATATTTATTATACTCCTTTACTCCAAGTAAAACATTGCATTGAAAAAGTTACTTAAGTCAAAGTATTTAGGTATCCTACTTAACGTTTTAGTAAATAAATATCCCCTGTTGTACTGTGTATTTCATTAGATAATTATTACTCATGCTTTATTGTGAAAGTAGGGTTTATGTGTTGCAGTTGCTACCTACGATTATTAATTTAATTATCTATCGGTCTGTATTTTATGTTCTCTATTAATGATTGATTATTTGGTTTGAAAATAGTGAATACAGTGAGAAACACTCTCTGTTTCCCAGAGGCTAAAAGTGAAAGTTTGTTTTTGTCTGTCCAACTAACAGTCCAAAAACCACCGTTATTACTGATCACAATCAATAACATTATTAAAAAGGAAAGAGATAAATAATTTTGTTCTCGAGTGAGGGAACAATGGAGCGTGAGATGGGCCGGAGAATCGGAGCAGCGGGAGCGGTACTGCAGTCGCTTTACCGCACCGTTGTGACGGAAAGGGAGCTGAGCCAGAAGGCAAAGCTCTCTGTCTACCGGGCCATTTCCCTTCCTACCCTCACCTCTGGTCCTGAAGGATGGGTCAGGACCCAAAGAACCAGATCGCGGATACAAGCGGCCGAGATGGGTTTTCTCCGCAGGGTGGCTGGCGTCTCCCTTAGGGATAAGGTGAGAAGTTCGGTCATCCGGGAGGGACTCGGAGTTGAGCCGCTCCTCCTTCGCGTCGAAAGGAGCCAGTTGAGGTGGTTCGGGCACCTAGTTAGGATGCCACCTGGGCGCCTCCCTAGGGAGGTGTTCCAGGCACCTCCAGCTGGAAGGAGACCGAGGGGTAGACCTAGGACCAGGTGGAGGGATCATATCTCTTCGCTGGCCTGGGAGCGCCTTGGGATCCCCCAGTCAGAGCTGGTTGATGAGGGGAAAGGAAGTTTGGGGCTCTCTGCTGGAACTGATACCCCCGAGACCCGACCACGGATAAGCGGAAGAAGATGGATGGATGGAGATAAATAATCACATTATGAAAAATGACTTAAAAGACCAACATCATTTTCTGACAAACGACTAATAGCTAAAAGAAAATCCTCCGAGTAACACATAATAATGTTAAGAGGGTATATAGTGCAGACATCACAATTATTATATTTGTGTGCTCTACAGTAATTGCACGTTAACCTTTATCTCTGAATGTTAATGCAGTAATGAACAGAGGTGTAGACAGGTTGCAGAACAGTAAAGCTATATAACGGTAAAGAACCAATTACACTTCATATTTTCTATCTCAGAGAAAAAGTAGATTATCTCTTTCCAGGTGTTGATGTCTTTTGTCTCTCTGCTTTCAGCACGATGCCCAGATGGATTACTACGGGACTCGCCTCGCCACCTGCTCCTCGGACCGCACCGTGAAGATGTTCGACGTCAGAAACGGAGGACAGATCCTGGTGGCTGACCTCAGAGGGTGAGACTCCACGTCACCACCACCTCCCTTCACAAAGACACAAACTGCATAACATTACACTGCACAATAACTGCAGCCACTCGATATCAAGTCGTACAGTATTATTCTATTCGGGAGTTTGTCTCCTGTAATAAGAAACAAACTCCCGAGCCTTTACTTCAAAAACACTCTGGATGGAGATTTAAAACCAAAAGGAACTAGAGCCATGTATTTGTTTTAGTGTGCGTTCACTGTCCTATGCAAAACAAACATTTAAATAAATAAATACTGTATATATTAAAGAAAAAGGACATGAATATATCTTAATCTAAAAACAGGATCTAAGGTCAATCTCGGAAGATTCATTTCTACTTTTATCTATTATTTTGTTACATCATTCATTTTGGAAACTACTTTTTTACGATCAGCTTTAACACTGATATCACGGTTCAGCTCCCCCTGTCATTCTTGGTGTCTGGGAGTAATTCTGTATGCATGTTTACCTTTCGCCCCCTGTCGCAGATGCCCAACTGCAGCCGCTATCTCCCTTAAGGAGGGGCTGCCCTAGCCGTTTGTGACCGGGCAGCTCTCGGTCAGAGATAGTTATTGTTGTGGAACACATCCTTCTCGGGGTGTAGATGACCCCGAGCCATAAGCGACAAAAAATGTGATTCAGTGTCCTCAGCTGTTTAGTCTATCTATTGAAGAATGTTGATTATTACACTCTGAACTGGTTAAACCCTGGAGCTACAGGAGGGCTCTTCAGAATTGATGGTGGCATCTCAACGTGTGGTCAACTCGTGGCCCGTGACATGTCTTGTGAATTCTCCGGCCGAAACTCCAAATAAACCGTCAGTGTTTGCCGTCAAAGCTCCAGCTCTCCTTGTGCCTCTCTGAGTCATGACTCTCCATGGCTACAGAAGTTTCCCCCACACTTGGCGTTCTTGTATTGCATACTAAATGTGTCGTGTCTGTGTCTGTGCAGCCACGAGGGTCCGGTGTGGCAGGTGGCCTGGGCTCACCCCATGTTCGGAAACATCCTGGCTTCCTGTTCCTACGACCGAAAAGTCATCATCTGGAAGGAGGAGAACGGCAGCTGGGACAAGATGCACGAGTACTGCGGACACGAGTCATCAGGTCGGTAGCTCTGCTGGGATTGTGTTGTGTACACCGACACCCGGGTGTAAATAGCATTGTTAGCTACGGACACCCGGGTGTAAATAGCATTGTTAGCTACAGACACCTGGGTGTAAATAGCATTGTTAGCTACGGACACCCGGGTGTAAATAGCATTGTTAGCTACGGACACCCGAGTATTAATAGCATTGTTAGCTACGGACACCCGGGTATTAATAGCATTGTTAGCTACGGACACCCAGGTGTAAATAGCATTGTTAGCTACAGACACCTGGGTGTAAATAGCATTGTTAGCTACGGACACCCGGGTATTAATAGCATTGTTAGCTACAGACACCCGGGTATTAATAGCATTGTTAGCTACAGACACCTGGGTGTAAATAGCATTGTTAGCTACGGACACCCGGGTATTAATAGCATTGTTAGCTACAGACACCCGGGTGTAAATAGCATTGTTAGCTACAGACACCCGGGTATTAATAGCATTGTTAGCTACGGACACCCGGGTGTAAATAGCATTGTTAGCTACGGACACCCGGGTGTAAATAGCATTGTTAGCTACCGACACCCCGGGTGTAAATAGCATTGTTAACTACGGACACCCGGGTGTAAATAGCATTGTTAGCTACGGACACCCGGGTGTAAATAGCATTGTTAGCTACGGACACCCGGGGTATTAATAGCATTGTTAGCTACAGACACCCGGGTGTAAATAGCATTGTTAGCTACGGACAACCGGGTGTAAATAGCATTGTTAGCTACAGACACCTGGGTGTAAATAGCATTGTTAGCTACAGACACCCGGGTGTAAATAGCATTGTTAGCTACGGACACCCGGGTATTAATAGCATTGTTAGCTACAGACACCCGGGTGTAAATAGCATTGTTAGTTACAGACACCCGGGTGTAAATAGCATTGTTAGCTACGGACACCCGGGTGTAAATAGCATTGTTAGCTACCGACACCCGGGTGTAAATAGCATTGTTAGCTACGGACACCCGGGTGTAAATAGCATTGTTAGCTACGGACACCCGGGTGTAAATAGCATTGTTAGCTACGGACACCCGGGTGTAAATAGCATTGTTAGCTACGGACACCCGGGTGTAAATAGCATTGTTAGCTACGGACACCCGAGTATTAATAGCATTGTTAGCTACAGACACCCGGGTATTAATAGCATTGTTAGCTACGGACACCCAGGTGTAAATAGCATTGTTAGCTACAGACACCCAGGTGTAAATAGCATTGTTAGCTACGGACACCCGGGTATTAATAGCATTGTTAGCTACAGACACCCGGGTGTAAATAGCATTGTTAGCTACAGACAACCCGGTATTAATAGCATTGTTAGCTACGGACACCCGGGTGTAAACAGCATTGTTAGCTACGGACACCCGGGTGTAAATAGCATTGTTAGTTACGGACACCCGGGTGTAAATAGCATTGTTAGTTACGGACACCCGGGTGTAAATAGCATTGTTAGCTACGGACACCCGGGGTGTAAATAGCATTGTTAGCTACGGAACACCCGGGTGTAAATAGCATTGTTAGCTACGGACACCCGGGTGTAATAGCATTGTTAGCTACACACACAGGTGTAAATAGCATTGTTAGCTACGGACACCCGGGTGTAAATAGCATGTTAGCTACGGACACCCGGGTTGTGTAAATAGCATTGTTAGCTACACACACAAGGTGTAAATAGCATTGTTAGCTACGGACACCGGGTGTAAATAGCATTGTTAGCTACCGACACCCGGGTGTAAATAGCATTGTTAGCTACGGAACACCCGGGTGGTAAATAGCATTGTTAGCTACCGACACCCGGGTTGTAAATAGCATTGTTGGCTACCGACACCCGGGTGTAAATAGCATGTTAGTTAGGACACCCGGTGTAATAGCATTGTTGTTGTCAACCCGGGTGTAAATAGCATTGTTAGCTACGACACCCGGGTGTAAATAGCATTGTTAGCTACGGACACCCGGGTGTACATAGCATTGTTTAGCTACGGACACCCGGGTTGTAAATAGCATTGTTAGATACGGACACCCGGGTGTAAATAGCATTGTTAGCTACGGACACCCGGGTGTAAATAGCATTGTGTAGCTCCGGGACACCCGGGTGTAAATAGCATTGTTAGCTACAGACACCCTGGTGTAAATAGCATTGTTAGCTACGGACACCCGGGTGTAAATAGCATTGTTACCTACAGACACCCGGGTGTAAATAGCATTGTTAGCTACAGACACCCGGGTGTAATAGCATTGTTAGCTACGGACACCCGGGTGTAAATAGCATTGTTAGCTACGGACACCCGGGTGTAAATAGCATTGTTAGCTACGGACACCCGGGTGTAAATAGCATTGTTAGCTACGGACACCCGGGTGTAAATAGCATTGTTAGCTACGGACACCCGGGTGTAAATAGCATTGTTAGCTACGGACACCCGGATGTAAATAGCATTGTTAGCTACTGACACCCGGGTGTAAATAGCATTGTTAGCTACGGACACCCGGGTGTAATAGCATTGTTAGCTACGGACACCCAGGTGTAAATAGCATTGTTAGCTACGGACACCCGGGTGTAAATAGCATTGTTAGCTACTGACACCCGGGTGTAAATAGCATTGTTAGCTCGATGTCTTGAGGCTTTGTCATGTGTTTATATATGTTCTTCTGTGTCTCTGCAGTGAACTCTGTGTGTTGGGGTCCCTATGACTTCGGTCTGATTCTGGCCTGTGGCAGCTCGGACGGAGCCATTTCTATCCTCACTTTCACCGGAGATCAGCAGTGGGACGTCAAGAAGATCAGCAACGCACACACTGTGAGTTTGAGACACTTCTGAATACTCGATTCCAGCGGTTCCCAACCTGTGGGCCGCCAAATAATCTGCAAAACATTAGATTAATATTTAACCTCTTTTCCTTTCTCTTTCTTGATCCTCCTTAGCAACGGTCATGTCATCTTGCAATATACTCATTTATATAAATAGTTAACACCTCAATAAACCATATTTTGTTTTAATTTACATTATTTAATTTCATATTCTATTGACATGTATATAGACTTTTTGCATTGTATTATATATGTTGCATTGTTGGAGCTCAGGTCAGAAGAATCTCATTGCCATTTCTACACTGTAGCTTTGAATCTTGAATCTACAGCGGTCTGTACTACTGGATTAACAACGTGTCACATGTTCTGAATTGACCAATCAGAACGTTATTTAGTCTCCGTATTGTTTATGGTACGGAACAGGTGGGTCTTGAGGCGTTTCTTAAAAACTCTACTTCTTTCTCCGTCCTGTTGTTTCTGTCTATTAACGGAGTGTTATCGTTCTGCTTCAGATCGGCTGTAACGCGGTGAGCTGGGCTCCGGCTGTGGTTCCCGGCAGTTTGATCGATCAGCCGTCGGGACAGAAACCAAACTACGTCAAACGCTTCGTCTCCGGAGGCTGCGACAACCTCGTCAAACTCTGGAAGTAAGTTCAAAGTCAACTTTATTGACAATCTTTCAGTTTGTGTGTACAGCCAGAGATCGAAATACCACAATCCCGAATACACAAATACAAATGTATATAAAAGTATGTATTAAAATTGTTGTTTTACAGACTTTTTGCCATTTAATGCTTTCTATGTAGTGCTTATTAGGGATGCCAGCGATTATTCGAATATTCGTTACAGTCTCCATAATCGAAAATTATTTTTAAAATGCGATTTTATTTATATATTTTTTTATTATTATTTCTGTTTTTAGTTTCTTAGTTTCAACCAAACTATCGACTAACCCTAATAATAGTAATAGTATTAATAATTGTAAATGGCCATTGGTCACACCACCAGTTTGTTTTACTGTAAACTTGGAGGAAGCCTGCAGCTGCTACACACCGCCCCCGCCCCCCCCCCCCCTCTCCGTCACACGTGCGATTGATTTATTGGAGTGAGAACACAACTAAAGATGAACAAAGGAAAGAAGAGTTCCTCGTTGAACTATACTTCAAACTGACAAGTGCAAATGAAGTCAAATGTGATCAGCTGTTTCAGCGCAGTTCTCCAGTGAAGGGGGGGAGTCTCCCTCCGCAGCCGGTTGGCGTAGTTTTGGCACAATTCCGTTGTACAGACCGACGTTAACAGCAGCCCTTTGTTTTTCTCTCCCGCGGGGATGTCGAATAATCGATTATTATTCGCCAGGACTGTCCGATGTTCGATTTTGATCATGGTCAGTTTCTGGCATCCCTAATTTATTTAGTGTAATTTGCATTGACAGATACGCAGGTGTTGGCTAATGAAAATACTGATATTTAAACTCAGGCTCCCTCCAATAATTCTCATTTAATATGTAGATAAAGTAAGATACGGTAGGACTGTATTCTTCATGTCTCTTCTACATCAACATGTGTCCCCTCTTCTTCATGTCTCTTCTACATCAACATGTGTCCCCTCTTCTTCATGTCTCTTCTTCATCATGTGTCCCCTCTTCTTCATGTCTCTTCTACATCAACATGTGTCCCCTCTTCTTCATGTCTCTTCTACATCAACATGTGTCCCCTCTTCTTCATGTCTCTTCCACATCAACATGTGTCCCCTCTTCTTCATGTCTCTTCTTCATCAACATGTGTCCCCTCTTCTTCATGTCTCTTCTACATCAACATGTGTCCCCTCTTCTCCATGTCTCTTCTACATCAACATGTGTCCCTCTTCTTCATGTCTCTTCTACATCAACATGTGTCCCCTCTTCTTCATGTCTCTTCTACATCAACATGTGTCCCCTCTTCTTCATGTCTCTTCTACATCAACATGTGTCCCCTCTTCTTCATGTCTCTTCTACATCAACATGTGTCCCCTCTTCTCCATGTCTCTTTTACATCAACATGTGTCCCCTCTTCTTCATGTCTCTTCTACATCAACATGTGTCCCCTCTTCTCCATGTCTCTTTTACATCAACATGTGTCCCCTCTTCTTCATGTCTCTTCTACATCAACATGTGTCCCCTCTTCTTCATGTCTCTTCTACATCAACATGTGTCCCCTCTTCTTCATGTCTCTTCTACATCAACATGTGTCCCCTCTGTGGAAAGAGACTCTGAAAGTTTCAGGAACAAAGATTTTCTCTCTTTTTGATCCATTTCTATAAAAACCTGTCTGAAAATGAGCTGATTAGATTTTGGCCACGTTATGATGTCATAACGTTTGGCTTGTGTAACCATTAGCCAATCAGCAACAAAGGTAACCCCCCCCCCCAAATGTCTCTCAGAGGGGCGTGGGGAGGGGCTCCTTATTTTCATCTAAAGTCACAGACAGAGAATCAGCACTTTGGAAACAGGGCTGAAACAGAGGGGATTATGGGTAATGCTGCAATGATCTGTTTGGTGTTTCAGCCAATCAGAGACAGGCTCTGTATATATCTGAGACCTGTGATATGTTGATGAAAACAGTATATTAGGGGACCTTTAAATATCAATCCTGAGTGTTTTCCAAGTAGAGGCTCAGTAGCTTGCACCTTAGCGTGTCCCTGACGGTTTCCTGTGTCTGCAGGGAGGAGGACGGTCAGTGGAAGGAGGACCAGAAGCTGGAGGCTCACAGTGATTGGGTGAGAGACGTCGGCTGGGCCCCGTCCATCGGGCTGCCCACCAGCACCATCGCCAGCTGCTCCCAGGTCAGTTACTACAGATAAGATATACTTTATAATCCCAAATTGGGAAATGTTTTCGTTGCAGCATCATGTTAAGCTATTGCACATAATTAGAGATAAATTATACGATATAAAAATCTTAAAACAGAACTAAACGAGTGTCTGTTACGTGTGATTGCAGCATCAGGAATGCTTGTATCTTCGCTGTAATCTGTGTCGTGACAACAAAGGAATCTAATCTAAGGTATAAAAGTTGATCGTGAGAAATAATCTATCTGACAATAAAACTCAATTGAGGGGCTACATTACAGCTTACACAAAATAAAAGTGGGATGTTTACATTTAGTATTTACAATGACATATTAAATATAAATGGAGTGTGTGAAGTTAGTCCAGAAAGTTCCACTAGGTGGCGCCAGAGATAAACATTCAGTAGTTTTTTACAGGAACTTGTTGGAACATCTCTAACTGTAAACACGCCGCATTAAGCTTTCTGCTTTTATAGATTTAGTGTGATACATTTTAAATGCTGTGGAAAGTAACAAAGTACAACACAGAGTACTGTAAATAAGTATCTTTTGACACACCTAATAATAATAATAATAATAATAATAATAGTGATACGGTGCTTGACTGGGAGCCAGTGGAGATGGATCAGGGTAGGGGTGATGTGCTGCCAGGGCTTGGTGTGAGTGAGCACTTGTTCTTAACTTGTACCTTTCTTTAGTATTCCCATTAGTAATACTTTTACTTCACTGCATCTCACAGCGAAATAATGTTTACTCTTATACTGTTTTCTGACATCAAGTTATATGTGTATAATAATATGCTCATACAGTTTGATATATTGCAGTTCTGAACTACTTACCTACCCAGTAGTAAGAACTCCCACATATTGACGAACCACATCATTTATGTTTTTAATAAAATAACCAGGCTTGGACTTTCGTCAATTTAGTTGCATGTAGGCCTGTCGCGATAATCAATAAATTGACTTATCGTACGATAAATAAAAGTGGACTCGATAACTTCTCTGAGCTCGATAAATTGCCGTTTACATGCGCGTTTGTTTACATAAGGATGTGACCTGCATGTTAGCCCTGTGCGCTGCGAGGGGCGGGGCTCACACGCAGCCAGGTCAGGACACTCCGCGTGCAGCAGTGTAGCAGCCAAATGAATGATATAGAGACAAGCAGGAGACAACGTGGGACTTACTCACGGGGAATTTGAAGTTAAAGGTGGGGTAGGGGAGTTTGAGAAACCGGCTCGAGATACACTTGTTGTTATATTCCATGGAATGCTCTGAACATCCTGATAGCAATGAATATCTGAAGTGCTTTGACAACAAATCCATAACAATATATCATCTGTGGAAGCCGTGGCGCTGTAAAAAGCTCGACCAATCATCTGAGCCGGCTAAAGTAACTGGATGGCCTACCTGCCCGTCAGCCTTCCATCTTGGCACACACTCATCTCGTGCCCTCATTGGTCATGTGCGCGTTCGTGTGTGTTGGAGGAGGGGCTCTGTGAGGAAGGGGCAGATTTTCTCCGGCTGTGTATTTTCTAATTCTAGCGCACTCGAGCCGGTTTCTCCAAAATGACCTACCCCACCTTTAAATGGAATTGGTTGCAAAACCTAATAGCACATCTCCAGTGTGGGAATATTTTGGATTTAAGCCAAATCAACGAGACGAACCTACGGACTTGAACGAGCCGGTGTGTCGCATTTGTTTTAAAAAGGTAGCAACAAAAGCCAGCAATACGGCCACGGCCGCCGTGAAAACCCTACCCTGAATATAACGGTGTGGAAGGAGCCATTCTGCATAATGAAAGCTTTTGATACATTAAGTACATTTTTATTTCAGTATTTAACAATTTTAAGACATTATTGTTTATAATTTTGCTCAAGTTGAGGATCCGGGTACTTCTTCGAACGCTGGTCAGAGAGGAGAACGTTGTATTAGCAGCTGAATGATAATAAAGCTCTTCTGCTTCACACAGAGTTCAGTGGGAAGACATGTTAAGATATGTGTTCGCTCTGCCCTTCTTTAGGACGGACGCGTGTTCATCTGGACGTGTGACGACCCGGCTGGAAACACCTGGACGGCTAAACTCCTCCACAAGTTCAACGATGTGGTTTGGCACGTCAGCTGGTCCATCACCGGAAACATCCTGGCTGTTTCAGGAGGAGACAACAAGGTACAATACACAGTTATATATATTTATACTTCCTTTATCCAGGTAACTGGACCTGGGCCAAGTTTCTTTCCCCGTGAAAAACAACAATAAATTACAATATATATGATATTTAGATCTGACAAGTATAACTGTCAACATACTATGTTCTCATTCATATCCACTTCTGCATTTACACATTCATGTACACACATTTCATTAAGTACGTTCACTATTTACATTTCAGCTAATCAAAGCAGATACAACTTTATTTAAACTAGGGATGCCAGCGATTATTCGATTATTCGTTACAGTCTCCATAATCAACATAACATTCGATTTTATTTTTATTATTATTTCTGTTTTTCATTTTTTTTCTGGCTTAGTTTCAACCAAACGATCGACTAATGCTAATAATAGTATTAATAATTGTAAATGGCCATTGGTCACACCACCAGTTTGTTTTACTGTAAACTTGGAGGAAGCCTGCAGCTGCTACACACCGACCCCGCCCCCCCCCCTCTCCGTCACACGTGCGATTGATTTATTGGGGGTATACAGAACAGTGAGAACAACACAGCTAAAGATGGACAAAGCGGTTCAAAGAAGAGTTCCTCGTGGAACTACTTCGAACTGACAAATGTGTTTCTCTCCGGGGGGGGGGTGCGGTTGGCGGCGAATCATCGATTAATATTCGCCAGGGCTTTCCGATTTTCGAATTGGATCATGGTTTCTGGCATCCCTAATTTATACAGCACTTTTCATACACAAACCTAAAACATACACAACCCTAACCCCCGTTCCCAGGTAGTAACAGAGTAACACAAAGCTCTGTGATCAATAGGAACACTAAATAACACACGTCTGACTGCTGTAGATGAACACACACACACACACACACACACACACACACGTCTCTTCATATATTCATGTGTGTGTTTCTGTGCTGCAGGTGACGCTGTGGAAGGAGTCGATGGACGGGCAGTGGGCCTGCATCAGTGACGTCAGCAAAGGACAAGGAGCCGTCTCCACCATCACAGACACACAGCAGAGCGAGCAGTGACACACACACACACACTTACAACATGACCCCTGGCTCTAGAGGACGACCCGATCTTCAGAGATGATTTTAGCGTTAGGAATTAACACGACATTTCAACAGAACCTTGTCCACACCGATTGAGATTCTTGTGTAATGTTTTTGTTTGATGATTACATTTGTCCGGGATAAATGTTCCCAAAGTTGATCAGAGGAAACGTGCATTGAATGGTGCAGAATCTCTGCAAATGCAAACCTTATAATAACGGTAGAGTGTTTCCACATGTACATTAATGCTGGTCCAGATTGAAATCCATCCCATGATGCTTTTCCCCCTGAAAACATTCCTCCTCCTCCTCCAGCGGAGAACAGCAGGAAGCCTCCACCGGCAACTATAAAACATCCATTTTATTTAATGCATTGGTTTCAAAACTAGTTTCCTCATGTTCTCAGAGTGAGACAAATCAGAGAGAGACACGCCCTACACTTCATCCAGTGCGTTAATCAAGTAAATGATTTATTGATGAGTACACATTGTTTACCACTCAATACAAGAGGCTCAATGAGATGTAATCAGAACATGCCTTGTGTTTGGCCCCCTGAATGACTCGAAACACAACCGTGAAGTAAGCATCAACAGTGGAGTGTTTTCTTCCAGGTGTGAGATCAGAAAACCCTGGATGTGCTTTTCATATTTGATGTAATTAAAAAAAACTATAATATTAAAATAATATCCTGTTTCGTTTGTTCTTTAAGGATTGATTCATTTACTAATGTCTCTCTAGCTATGGTATGTATTCGTCTTAAAACTACCAGTTATGTTATGGGGCGACTGTGGCTGCGAGGGAGTGCGGTCGTCTTTCAGGTTGTGGGTTCGATCCCAGCCCGTGCAGCCAACATGTCGATGTATCCTTGGGCAAGATACTTAACCCTGAGTTGCTCCCGATGGCCAACGGTGTGTGAATGTTAGGTCCTAGAGCAAGTGGTACTGCTCTGTGTGAATGTGTGTGAATGTGAGGTCCTAGAGCAAGTGGTACTGCTCTGTATGAATGTGTGTGAATGTTAGGTCCTAGAGCAAGTGGTACTGCTCTGTATGAATGTGTGTGAATGTTAGGTCCTAGAGCAAGTGGTACTGCTCTGTGTGAATGTGAGGTCCTAGAGCAAGTGGTACTGCTCTGTGTGAATGGGTGTGAATGTTAGGTCCTAGAGCAAGTGGTACTGCTCTGTGTGAATGTGAGGTCCTAGAGCAAGTGGTACTGCTCTGTATGAATGTGTGTGAATGTTAGGTCCTAGAGCAAGTGGTACTGCTCTGTATGAATGTGTGTGAATGTTAGGTCCTAGAGCAAGTGGTACTGCTCTGTATGAATGTGTGTGAATGTTAGGTCCTAGAGCAAGTGGTACTGCTCTGTATGAATGTGTGTGAATGTTAGGTCCTAGAGCAAGTGGTACTGCTCTGTGTGAATGTGTGTGAATGTGAGGTCCTAGAGCAAGTGGTACTGCTCTGTATGAATGTGAGGTCCTAGAGCAAGTGGTACTGCTCTGTATGAATGTGTGTGAATGTTAGGTCCTAGAGCAAGTGGTACTGCTCTGTATGAATGTGTGTGAATGTTAGGTCCTAGAGCAAGTGGTACTGCTCTGTATGAATGGGTGTGAATGTTAGGTCCTAGAGCAAGTGGGACTGCTCTGTGTGAATGGGTGAATGACATGTAGTATGTAAAGCGCTTTGAGGGGTCGTAAAGACTGGATAAAGCGCTATATAAGTACAGTCCATTTACCACTTATGTTATATATTCAGTAGAGTTGTGTGCCGTATCCCCTTTGAGTCTGTGTTCAGAAGCTGTTATACATTGATTATTTTTAGAGTTTAGAGCCACATTTTTATTAGAAACTTTTAAATCTTGCTGCTTTTTAACTCTATTCAGTTTGAAGTTAACAAATCAAATCAAATCAAATCAAGTTTTATTTATAAAGCACATTTAAAAGCGATTTTTGGTCGAGCCAAAGTGCTGTACATGCATTAAAAACACTTATAATCACAATAAAAGACAATAATTTACAACAGATATAAAACAAACACAGGGAATAGTCAGGAGTCGTGCTCCGCTCTGACTAGAAGGCCTGAGAGAAGAAGTGAGTCTTAAGTGTGGATTTAAAAACCCCTAGGGTCTGGGCCGACCTCACGTGGAGGGGCAGAGTGTTCCAGAGCCTGGGGCCAGCTGCTGCGAAGGCTCGGTGCCCTCTGGTTTTGAGCCTGGTCTTGGGCACTACCAGCAGCAGAAGGTCAGCAGACCTTAAAGCTCTGGCTGGGGTGTAGCGCTGGAGGAGTTCAGCTATATAGGCCGGAGCCAGCCCATTTAGTGCTTTAAAAACAAATAAAAGGATTTTAAAATCAATTCTGTACCGAACTGGAAGCCAGTGCAGTGAGGCCAGAATTGGGGTGATGTGGTCACGCTTTTTATGGCCAGTCAGCAAACGTGCAGCTGCGTTCTGGACTAGCTGCAGGCGTTTAATTGATGCCTGGTCCATACCCATATACAGAGCGTTGCAGTAGTCCAGTCTCGAGGTCACAAAGGCGTTAATAACCCTTTCCAGGTCTTTAAAAGATAAATACGACTTGGTTTTGGCCAAAAGTCTTATTTTAAAAAAGCAGGATTTGACTACGCTGCTGACCTGCTTGTCGAATTTAAAAGTACTGGAGAAGGTCACCCCAAGGTTCGTGACTGAGGGGAGGATGTTTTGTTGGAGGGAGCCTAGAATATCAACCTGGGAGGCTGGAGGTTGGGGTCCAAAAAAGATGACCTCAGTCTTGCTTTCGTTGAGGTTTAGAAAGTTTTGCTCAGCCAGGATTTTATCTCAGTTAAGCAGTCCATCAACTGTTGTAATGAGTGTGTGACACTTGCTTCGAGAGGGAGATATATCTGTACATCGTCGGCGTAGCAGTGGAAGGGAATATTATGTTTTGTGAGAATTGAGCCTAGGGGTAGTAAGTACAGTAAGAAAAGGATGGGGCCCAGAATCGAGCCTTGGGGAACCCCACAGGTAAGAGGGGCTTTTGCAGAGGAGAAGGCACCTAGCTGCACAGCGAAGCTACGGTCTGTCAGGTAGGACCTGAACCATGCAAGGGCAGAGCCTGTGATGCCAGCGGACTGTTCAAGCCGTGACAACAGGATGCTATGGTCCACAGTGTCAAAAGCAGCTGTCAGGTCCAACAGCACCAAGACAGCTGGGCTACCTGAGTCGGCGGCTAGGAGCAGATCATTAAAAACTCTTAAAAGGGCTGTTTCAGTGCTGTGCATGGGTTTGAAGCCAGACTGAAACTTTTCGTGGATTCCATGCGTGGTTAAAAAAGACTGCAGCTGGGCGTAGACCACTCTCTCCAGGGCTTTTGATAAAAAAGGTAGCTGGGAAATGGGCCTAAAATTTTCGAGAAAGGAGCGGTCGAGATGTTTCTTTTTAAGTAATGGCTTAACCACGGCATGTTTGAAGGCAGCAGGGACACATCCTGAGCTAAGGGAGGTGTTTACAATTAATAAAATACTTGCTCCAACTGAATCTAAAACGTCTCTGAGAAGGCGAGAGGGAATGCTATCTGAGGTGCAGTTTGTCGGCCGCAGGTGCTTGACCACATCCGAGAGAGAAGAGAAGGATACAGGCTCAAAGTGGTCGAGGACAGCAGGGCACAGAAAGGGAGCAGGATCTGGGGTAGCACTAGTGTGAGCTAGCCTAAGAGCAGATACCTTTTCAATAAAAAATTTAAGAAACTTATCACAGAGAGTAGTCGATGGCACAATAGAAGAAACATCACAGGGATTAATGATCGAGTTGAGGACATTAAAAAGAACCTGAGGTCTATGGCTGTTTTTGGAGATTAACAGAGAGATGTGCTCTGTTTTGGCTGCTTTGACTGCCGTCTGGTAGTCAGAGAGGGAAGCACGAAGGATTTCTAGGGAGACATGGAGTTTATCCTTTTTCCATTTTCTCTCTGCACGCCTGCAAGCGCGTCTGAGAGCACGAGTACAGTCATTGAGCCACGGCTCTGAGAGCACTTTTGTGCGTCTAAGCGTAAAAGGAGCAACAGAATCCAGTGTTAGTGTGCATGTAGAGTCAAACATGGAGATAAGCTCATCAGCATTAAAAGCACAGTTCACATCTAATTTACAGATCGGAGAAGCATTAAAAGCATCAGAGAACTGTGAGGCAGTCAAGGGGTTAATCGAACGCACACGACGCGCAGGGGCACGTGATTCGACTCCTGCGGAAGGGATGGAGGTTGTAAACAGAACCGGTAAATGGTCTGAGATACGCGTTGCTGCACATATTTCATCCACAGATACAGACAGTCCAAACGATAATACTAAGTCCAAAGTGTGTCCTTTTTCGTGTGTTGGGCCAGCCACGGACTGAACGAGACCAAAAGAATCAAGGAGATTTAAAAAGTCCCTAACCAGAGGTTTGGACTCGCAACACACATGGACATTGAAGTCTCCGGAGATCAAAACACGATCATATTTCACCATGATCCCGGACAGAAAGTCAGAAAAGTCATTTATGAAATCCTTATTGCACTTTGGCGGACGATACACAACTGCGCAGAGTATAGGCGAGGCCGGATTCAGTTCAAAAAGCTGCAACTCAAAGCTAGCATAGGTAGTTACAGGGTGAAGCAATCGGCATTGGAGGCTAGCTCTAAACACTGAAGCTATGCCCCCGCCATGGCCGGTGGCACGGGGGGAGCTGAAGAATGTACAATCAGGAGGAAGAAGTTCAGAGAACGGTGTATACTCGCCAGCGTGGACCCAGGTCTCCGTCAGGAACATAAAATCCAGCTCACGGGAGGTGAAGAAGTCATTTAGCAGGAACGTTTTGTTTGCTATCGACCTAGCATTTAGCAAAGCCATACAAAGTTTTTGCTCCGGGCTTGCCGACGGTGGAGTGCGTCTCAGCTGACGAAGAAGTGCGTGTTGAACGCCGCGTGGGCCGGGAGCAGTCAGTCGGGCAGGGGGGGCTGCCAGCGGGCCCAGCAGAGTCCGCAGCTCCGGAAAAACAGGGCGAATCCACCGATTCCGCACATGACGTGCAGCGGGAGGGCCATGACATCTGAGACGTGGATAAGTCCCAGAAGAAGCCGTCAGGTATGCCTTCAGATGGACCAGTGCACCACCACGCTTTCCCCGTCGTCTGAAGCGCTTTCGGCGAGGCGGGATGCAGGGCAACCGGCGCAGGTAGGTGGGTATATCCAACAGAAGAGGGGGGGGGGACGATTTATGGTTGCCAGATGTAAGTTTGGGCAGCAGTATCAACTCCAGTGAGGGTCTGAGGTGGAGGAGGGCTTGGCGATCATAGACGAGCAGAGCAGAGACATTCTGACAAACATAAAACAGAAACAGGAAAGCTAAAGGTAGACAGCTGAGCGAGCGGCGAGCCGACACAGGCGCCATCTTGAATCACATCACGTCATTGTAATGCAAACAGGGACCAAATTCACATTGTCAGATTAACAGAGGAACAAGGTAAGCTAACGTTAGCCTTTAGCCCCTCGGCCAAGTTTCCAGGGAGAAACTCACTTTATACTTTTTAGAGGTTTTTAATCCGTAAACCCAAAGAATGATTCCGATTCAGGTTGTTTTTATTAATCTGATTTCAACCAGTGAAACAAAGGGGAAAAGTTCACTTCCATTGTTTCATACATCCAGAGAGGAACTTCCTGTCTTCCTGCGAGATGGAAATATTTAGTGTGTGTGTGTGTGTGTAAACTCCATCCACTTACTATGAGTCATCCATCAGTATTGTGAAATCTCAAAATAAGTTTAATTTTAACTTCCCGTAAGATCAAGGAAAAATACTGTGTATTCGTTTTTTCTCCCGCCTTTTTTGATAGCTGCCGTTATATGTCCACACGTGACATTATGACCTTAACACTGAGAAAAAGGAGGTGTCTACAAAATATTTTAAAGCTGTAAACAAGGTAAAAGTATTTAGATGCTTTCCTGTAGTAAAAGTACATATCCTACACGGTGAACATACTCCACTACAAGTGCTGCATTCAGAGGCTTTTTAGGGTTTTCCATCTCCTGTGTGTTAAATAGGTTTTAGTGTATGTAAATGGTTGCAAAGTCTAAAGTCCCTGTATTCCCCCTGCCTGAAACGCAGCCATTGGACTCCTTTGTTTACTTCTGGAACATAGTGACATCACCACGTAACACTCACACTTCTATTGGCTAGAGCTCCAACGCATTATACGTGATAGGCTTTGGGGCGGGACATCTCTAAGCGGTTGACCAATCACAACAGAGCCGGCCAGCTAACCAATCAGAGCAGACTGGGCTCTGGTTTCAGACAGAGGGTGAAAAGAGGTGCTGCAGCACAGTATGAGAAAAATACAGAGCTTTTTGAACATTAAAGCGTGGAGACATGTAGAGACACTACATACTGATATACACCTGAACATCAGCAGGAGAGGACTCTTTAAAGTAGAGACACTACATACTGATATACACCTGAACATCAGCAGGAGAGGACTCTTTAAAGTAGAGACACTACATACTGATATACACCTGAACATCAGCAGGAGAGGACTCTTTAAAGTAGAGACACTACATACTGATATACACCTGAACATCAGCAGGAGAGGACTCTTTAAAGTAGAGACACTACATACTGATATACACCTGAACATCAGCAGGGGAGGACTCTTTAAAGTAGAGACACTCCATACTGATATACACCTGAACATCAGCAGGAGAGGACTCTTTAAAGTGGAGACACTACATACTGATATACACCTGAACATCAGCAGGAGAGGACTCTTTAAAGTAGAGACACTACATACTGATATACACCTGAACATCAGCAGGAGAGGACTCTTTAAAGTAGAGACACTACATACTGATATACACCTGAACATCAGCAGGAGAGGACTCTTTAAAGTAGAGACACTACATACTGATATACACCTGAACATCAGCAGGAGAGGACTCTTTAAAGTAGAGACACTACAAACTGATATACACCTGAACATCAGCAGGAGAGGACTCTTTAAAGTAGAGACACTACATACTGATATACATCTGAACATCAGCAGGAGAGGACTCTTTAAAGTAGAGACACTACAAACTGATATACACCTGAACATCAGCAGGAGAGGACTCTTTAAAGTAGAGACACTACATACTGATATACACCTGAACATCAGCAGGAGAGGACTCTTTAAAGTAGAGACACTACATACTGATATACACCTGAACATCAGCAGGAGAGGTCTCTTTAAAGTAGAGACACTACATACTGATATACACCTGAACATCAGCAGGAGAGGACTCTTTAAAGTAGAGACACTACATACTGATATACACCTGAACATCAGCAGGAGAGGAATATGAATGCACCTGGGCGGCATCTAACTTGTTCAGGTAATGACCTGAACAAGTTAGATGCCGTCTATCACAGCGCACTGAGATTTGTTACTATTTGTAAGCACTCATCACTGTACGCTGTATGCCAGGGCAGGTTTGCCTTCACTTACTGTACGGAGGCTCAGTCATCGGTAATGGTACATGTTCCTCTATAAGCCATGTTGGGTAAACTCCCATCTTACATCTCTCTGATCACACAGAGTTACATATGCCAAGACAAGGACTGACTTAGGTACGAAGCTTTTATGTGCGCTGCTCCTCCTGCTTGGAACAGTCTTCAAAAAGATTTAAACTGAGCAATTTGGTTCCACTGCATGTTTTTAAAGCTCAGATAGGTGCAATGCTATTTGATACTGTTTATACTTGTCAATGTCGATAGGTATGTAGATGTAGCCCTGTAAATATGATGTCCTTATTGTTTTCTGTTGTTTTACATTTCTGTTGAAACCTACTTGCTGCAGGTCTCCCTTGGAAAAGAGATCGATGATCTCAATGGGACCACCTGGTTAAATAAAGGTTTGAGATGAAATGCCACCTGGTAAGTTAAGATCCTTCATCAAGTGGCCCGATCTCCTTATCTCTCATCCACTTTCCTCCTTTTTTGGGGGTTCCCTATATGCTCACGGCTTCATTTCCCCCTTTAGATATACGATTTCAGGACTTCAAGACTTAACATTTATCATATGACATGTGTCAATAAATGTTCTTTAAACAAAATGAAGTCTCTCCTGATTGAAATAAAAACCTTTCTGAAAATGATCAACATCTATTTTTAGTCTTCAAACACTCCCAGAGCCCATACCTTGTTCCTCTTTGTGTTTACTTCCTGTCTGTCTTGTTCATCAGGAAGTTTCGTGCTCTCTGTAAATATAAAAATGAATATTCAAAAAGTACTCCACAGTGTTTTCCGATGGAGAATCACTCCAGCTACTCTGGCCTGCAAGAGTCTACTTGTGAGAAGTACTGGTATAAATGCTTGTATAACTTTACACGTTAGGGCCATGTAGCTAATAAGTAGTATATAACAATATAAAATCAGAAAGTATTTATCAAACGGACAGGCAGCTGTGTTTAGACCCAGTTTGACGGTAAAGGATGTATCCTGGTTTAATTTATCTGGCCTCATTGCTGTGATGTGTAATTTACGTGGATTTAATAGTACTGCATAGTTAACCCTGTGAGGACCCCGGTTGTATTTTTTACAACATTACTTTAAGCTATCCTAAAAGAGTCAGTACATGTTTTGTTTTTTTAAAGACTACATTTACATAGTCAAAAGCTCCTTTTGTTCAGCCTCACTATGCTATTTGGTATTAAAGGTGTGTATAGGTCCTGCCCTCTGGCCATACACTCACACAACTTCCACATCTTCAAAACGTGCAACATCTCTTTGTTTTATTGGACCGGATTTGTCAGATTCAAGTAAGTAAAATGCCTCAAATGTTTTTTTTTGTGATTATTACAATGTCTATCTAGAACATGTACATATTCAGTTATTGTGGAATACATTCATCACATTTGATTTTGAGCAGCTTATGTCTTTGTTGCAATTTTACGTATAGTGTAGTCAAAATAGCTTGAGCACCTGTCATGGACCCCACGCTTCTTATTTGTTCACATATGGAAATAAAACACGAATAGAAATATAATGTCTTTGATAATTCACTATAACTAAGTTATGCTCTCTTTTGGTCATGGGCGCGCGTTCATGTGTGCTGGAGGAGGGGCTCTGTGAGGAAGTGGCAGATTTTTCCCGGTTGTGTATTTTCTAATTGAGCTGGTTTCTCCAAAATGACCTCCCCCTACCTTTAAGAACAATTAACACACACACACACACACACACACACACACACACACACACACACACACACACACACACACACACACACACACACACACACACACACACACACACACACACACACACAAAAGATCTTATTTAGGTTTTAATAGTGATAACTAAGTTTCACTCTGTGGGGGGCAAAAGACGCATCGTTAAGCACCTGGATAAAGGACTCTTTAAAGCAGAGACATGGCGACTAGCATACCTGATTATCAGCAGGAGAGGACTCTTTTAAGTAAATACATTATAGGGTTAAAATAAGATATATATGTGGTGGAATTAGTTTAAAACAGCCACCTTACACTTGTTATGTGTCCTCTCTAAATTAGATGTAAGGGTTTTTAAATGATTAGTGTTAATTAAGGGCTATTGTTATTTTGGTTTATAAGGGGATAGGAGTTCAACTTTTAAAAATTGCACAGGATCATTTTAAGAAGAGTGAGAGGGCTAATGAGCCAGCATCATACCTCCTCTATGCATTTTCTTGACCTGTATCTGATCTTGAAAAACTCTGTTATGTACTTTTTTTATTTTATTTTATAATATCAGGCCCCCTCCAGGATCCTTACGAGAGTAAAAAGCTGATCCGTCGTTCCACGACCAGGACGGAATCCGCATTGTTCCTCCTCAATCTGAGGTTCGACAATCGGCATTCACACTAATTAGTTACAAAAACACATTTAACTCTTCTCTGGTTCTGGCAGAAACAGTTATTTCTGAAATGTGTTGGGACACTTGGATGAATCCCTTTTAGTGTGATAATTAGCCTGTTAGCATTAGCCAGACAGCATTGTGTGACTTGTTGAACTGGTTTACCTGCATGTGTGGGCGAAAGGTATTCCTTTTATTATGATAAAGGAAAGCATTGTGTGACTTGTTGAACTAGTTTACCTGCATGTGTGCGTGTAGGCAGGCCGCCCGTCCCTACACGCAGATCGCGCAATAGAAATAAAATAGCATTCCTCCAGAGGGAGTTTCTCTCCCACACACTCCCCCCCCCTCTCTCATGCTTGCACGCCCACTCACACAAAATGGCCTGTGACACACCACACACACACACACACACCCCTACACACACACACACACACACACACACACACACACACACACACACACACACACACACACACACACACACCACACACACACCACACACACACACACACACACACACACACACACACACAGAAGTACTTGTAATGTGGAGAGAGACAATAAATCTGGATTCAGCTTTTAGCGCATTTTTCAACTTTAAGGAGTACTTTTTCCAGGAATAGTTCCGATAGTTCCTGGGATTTTGCGTTCACACCAAAAAGATCTGGAACTAGAATTTTTTTTTGCGAACCTTTTCACCCCTTTTTAGTCCCTGCAAACCACGCCCCGTAAAACTCCGAAAAGTTTTGTGAAGCCGCCATTGGATTTGCTGGCATTAGTGTTACAGCCGCTGCTACCTTGTGCCTTTAACGTTGTGTGTATGCAAATAAACTGTGCCTTCCGATGCTGTGAGTGGCCGTCCCGACCTCGTAACCTACCTCGTGGGGATTGGATAGACGTCACTCAAGCCCTGCCCGCTGCTGCCACGTCATCCGGGGGAGGAGGATAAAGGCTGGGCACGAACATCATCCGTCTGGAGGCCCTGTATTTTGTGACAGATGCCTCAACCCTCTACTTGTGACAAAGCCCTCCTCCTGTGATTCTGTTAGACTGCGTAGCAGTGTATTTTCCGTGCCTCGTTAGACTGCTTAGCAGTATATTCTGTAGGGTTCTGTGCGATCTCACTGGTTAGCAGTGTGTCGTGGTATTCTGTGTTTAGTGTAGGGTTTGTGTGTGTGTGTTGCGTAGATCCAGGTTGCTTAGCTCCTGTAGACCCGCATTTAGATTAGTGACATTGTGAAACAGCTTAGACCCCGGTGATTAGCACCGGTTGACCAGCAACAGCTGTGTATCCACACAGTCTCCTTTTGTTTAGTGTTTTGTTCCACTTCAGAAGTGAAGTACGTTCTTTCTTTTGTAGCCTACTGGGCAACTCTCTTTTGGAGTCCTGTGTTGTTCACCCGTAACAGTTTGGTCCGTTGTTGGTCCAGGCTGTTCGTGTGTGTATTATTGTTTTGTTCAGTTGCCGTCATAAATAAACCGGTAACCAATACCAATTACAAACTGGTCGTGCCGTTTCCCTTTTTTACCCCTAGCAAAGAGGGAACGTAACAATTAGCATTATTAGCATTAGCCCAGTGCACCAATGGAGAGAGACTAAAAACATGGGAGCGGTGGAGATGAGGAGGTGTCGACGTTCTGGCGATTTACTCGGAAGGCTTCAGTGGAATCTGCTGGGAGTCCCAGCAGATTCCACTGAAGCTTGAGAATGAGTTCTTATTTTATTTTATTTATTTGGGTCTGCAACAGATGATACAAATGTATATGTCAGTAAATGTGTACGAACAGATTCTGGGGTGTTTGTGAAAACAACGGGGACAGAGCTGCTGTCAGACATCAGCTATGCGGTGTCATCACAAACGGACGTCACTTCGGACATCCCATTGCATTGTGACATGCAATGACTGGGACTGATGGAAGAATCTGCGAGGAATGAACTAGGAGCAGAGAAATAATCATATTTTAAGCAGCTTCATAAGAGGCCAACAAGAGTGACAGGGTGTGTCACGTTGCTGAAGGATAGACCAGCTATCCAGGCCAGTCTCTAAAGACATTACATTACTTGTCATTTGTTAGACATTTTTATCCAAAGCGACTTACACACATTCAGTACTGTGGGCAATCCCCACAGGAGCAATTTGGGGTGAAGTGTCTTAACCAGGGACACAACGACATGCTGACTGCAGTGGGACTCAAACTTGCTACCCCCTGATTCGAAGTCCAGCACTCTATCCACTGAGCCACAGCCGCCAAGACTTTCCAAGGGGTCAAATGCTGCTACCGGAGTACTGACAGTAGTGCTGATATCATGTCTACCATCCTCTTAAAGTACTCTGTCCAACAATATCAGTCTCAGGAAGAAAGGTCTTTTAATATTATTAAACATAGCAGAAAAACATACATTCTTGTACTCAGGAGGGGACATTTACAGAGGACACACACTTAAAGTACTTCATTGTATTGTTGGTACTAGTAGGCGTACTACAACTGAGTCCAGCAGTATCAATTTCATTAACAACTAATCGTAAAATTGTATTTTAATCACTCATCAAAGATAGCAGGAATGTATGCATTATGTGCTATGGAGGGGACTTTGGCAGAGGATTACTCACAAAGTACACAGTAAAAGTACTTCATTGTTTTTCTGGTAGCAGTCAAACTAGTACTGAGTCCAACAGTGACAGTTTTATTAAGAACTTATGGTAACAAATATTTGTATCGCTCATCAAATATAGCAGGGGACGAAGAGCTGCAGATTTGAAAAAACTAAAGCGAGAGACGGCTGAGGTGACCACAGTACAGAATCGCTGCATTGTTTAACCTCTTGAGAAGCGGAGCGTCTTGCCTGCCGGCTCGCAGTTTTTGTTGATTTGGGCATATTTCCTGAACAGGCCACTTTGTGCAGACAAAGTTAATAATAACTGTAATATCCCAGTTATAAACGACAGTAATCAAAGATGTGTTGCTGTATTTTAGTGGTAAAAAAATGCATTCATCATCATAATTATTCTGTATATATAATTTACACAGTGCCTGTAAACCGGAGGAGAACGCTGGCATTTCTCCTCCTACTTGAAAGACTACGGAGGGATAGGGTCTGCAAATTTGTTTATTTTGGGGATGGGCCGGATGCTCTGACCGGTCCACTTCCTGCCCGGCGCCTCTGCAATGCCTCGCGTCGAAAGATAGACTTGAATCTTATTTTGAGAGGAGCCCTGCGCCGGGACGCTTCTGGGACGCTTCTGGGACGCTTCTGCGCCGTAACGCGCCGTGTCTGGTGGAATAGCACCCATTGACTAGATTGCCCGCGATCTTTGCGAACGCCGCGGCGCAGCCGTAACGCGGCGCAGCCGTAACGCGGCGCAGACGGACCCAGTGAAACTAGGGGTAACCCTCGAAAATGACATGCCCAGAATGAATGAGTATATCTTCACTTCTAAAATAACCTTTTTTATCAAAGCAATGATACACCTGTGAGTTAGCTGTATAAGTGTCAGAATCAATATAGATGTTGCTGTGTCAGAGTGTCAGGGTTAGGGTCAGGGTTCACCCCCCCGACCCTGGGGGCCAATAGGGCTCAAGAGGTTAAACAATGCAGCGATTCTGTACTGTGGTCACCTCAGCCGTCTCTCGCTTTAGTTTTTTCAAATCTGCAGCTCTTCGTCCCCTGCTATATTTGATGAGCGAAACAAATATTTGTTACCATAAGTTCTTAATAAAACTGTCACTGTTGGACTCAGTACTAGTTTGACTGCTACCAGAAAAACAATGAAGTACTTTTACTGTGTACTTTGTGAGTACGTGACGCGACACAGACGGACCCGGTGGAATCGAGGGGTTAGGGTTAGGGTCCAGGCCTCAAGAGGTTAGATCTCCTAAGAATGTTGTCCATTTTAGACATAGGCTTATTATATTTACAGCCCTTAATAACATTCGTTTTCTTGGCTCAATGTGTGTCTTGGCCTTTTTGTTGGGGATAGGTTAAATTCACCTTGTTTTCCCTTGTGTATAATATTATCACCGTTCCTTCAACAGGATCCTGTAGTGCGTCAAAGCAAGTGTACACACAAACTGAAAAAATTGACAATAAAGTTGACTTTGACTTTGATATCCTTTTTACTTTCTGGCAATTGCATTTACTCTTCAAAAATCTTAAAGCGGTGTTAATATGCACCAAACAGCAGTTCAGAGTATCCGGCCTTCTTGGAGACCCTGAAAGTGTCCTGTATGGGGCTCCTGAAGGGGACTCTTGCTGGGAGGCTTCAAACGCACATGTGGGCAATGGATGGAGACACTTGGAGGGGCGTGATTGGGAGGAACGGCCCCCCTGATGCTGAACCGGGAGTGGTGGTTTGTTACTGGACTTCTGTGCTAGTCATGGATTGGCCATAACAAACACCATGTTCGAACATAAGGATGCTCATAAGTGTATGTGGTACCAGAGCACCCTAGGCAGAAGGTCCATGATCGATTTCGTTATCGTATCATTGGACCTGAGGCCGTATGTTTTGGACACTCGGGTAAAGAGAGAGGCGGAGAACTGATCACCATCTGGTGGTGAGTTGGGTCGAGTGGCAGGGGAAGCCTCTGGATAGACCTGGTAAGCCCAAACGTGTAGTTCGGGTGAACTGGGAACGTCTGGAGGAGGCCCAAGTTCAGGAGGCCTTCAACTCACACCTCCGGCGGAGCTTTTCGGGCATTCCTGTGGAGGTTGGGGACATTGAACCAGTGGTCGGTGTTCAAAGCCTCTATTGCCGAAGCCGCGGCGGGGAGCTGTGGTCTCAAGGTCCTAGGTGCCTCAAGGGGCGGTAAGCCTCGAACCTCCTGGTGGACACCGGTGGTCTGGGAAGCCGTCCGACTGAAGAAGGAGGCCTTCAGGGATTTGTTATCCTGGGAGACTCCCGAGGCAGTTGCAAGGTACCGACAGGCCCGAAGGGCAGCAGCCTCGGCCGTGGTCGAGGCAAAGTAGCGGGTGTGGGAGAAGTTCGGAGAGGACATGGAAAAGGACTTTCGGACGGGCACCAAAGTTGTTCTGGAAAACTGTCCGACACCTCAGTAGGGGGGAAGCAGGGAACCATCCAAGCTGTGTACAGTAAAGGATGGGACGTTGTTGACCTCAACTGATTGAGTGTTAGGGCATTGGAAGGAACACTTTGAGGAACTCCTGAACCCGACAACTCCGTCCTCTATGTTAGAGGCAGAGCTGGAGTATGACGGGGGATCGACACCAATCTCCCGGGGGGAGGTCACCTGAGGTTGTTAAACAACTCCACAGTGGCAAAGCCCCGGGGGTGGATGAGATCCGCCCAGAAATGCTGAAGGCTCTGGGTGTTGAGGGACTGTCATGGTTGACCACGTCTCATCAACGTTGCGTGGAAGTCGGAAACAGTACCGAAGGAGTGGCAGACCGGGGTGGTGGTTCCCCTTTTCAAAAAGGGGGACCAGAGGGTGTGTGCCAATTACAGAGGCATCACACTACTCAGCCTCCCCGGGAAAGTTTACTCTAAGGTACTCGAAAGGAGGGTCAGGCCGATTGTCGAACCTCAGATTGAGGAGGAACAATGGGGATTCCGTCCTGGTCGTGGAACGACGGATCAGCTTTTTACTCTAGCAAGGATCCTGGAGGGGGCCTGGGAGTACGCTTATCCGGTCTACATGTGTTTTGTGGACTTGGAGAAGGCGTATGACCGGGTTCCCAGGGAGTTACTGTGGGAGGTGCTGCGGGAGTATGGGGTGAGGGGGTCTCTACTCAGGGCCATCCAATCTCTGTACTCCAAAAGCGAGAGCTGTGTCCGGGTCCTCGGCAGTAAGTCGGAGCCATTTCCGGTGAGGGTTGGCCTCCGCCAGGGCTGCGCTTTGTCACCAATCCTGTTTGTAATACATGGATCGGATTTCGAGGCGTAGTCGGCTAGGACCAGGAGGAGGGATTATATCGCTGGCCTGGGAGCGCCTTGGGACCCCCCAGTCAGAGCTGGTTGATGTGGGGAAAAGAAAGTTTGGGGCTCTCTGCTGGAACTGCTACCCCCGCGACCCGACCACGGATAAGCGGGAGAAGATGGATGGATGGAGGGATAAATGGACATACAGTATACTCTCGTTAAGTACCTTGTAATTGAGTACAGCACTCTAGTAAATGTTCTTTGTTACTGTCCACCACTGGCCTTGATAATATGTTGGGTGTATCGGTTTAAATCTATGAAATTAATTTGATTTATATTTTTAGTCAAAATGAAGATCGCTGCCTTCAATGTCCTGAGACTGGGATGGACTAAAGTCAACAAGGAGGACGTACGGGATATTATCATAGAGGTAACTCACCGTGCTGAAACACACAAGTTTGTTCTGTGTAATATTTTAGTTAATGTTTTTGTACATGGCGAGAAAATTAAAGGAAAGGAGCAGTTTTTTATGCATTGAAAAGATTTATAAAATTTAAATAGTCCTTTTAGTTCTATGCTTTCTTTTCTCTGTGGTTGTGTTTTGCAGATCATGTCTCAGTACAGCGTGGTGCTGCTGGTGGAGGTGACGGATAAGACGGTTAATAAGAAAGGTGATGATGCCATGGGACTGCTCCTCGATGACCTTAATAAATATGGGTGAGTTCTCCACACATAGAAGCATGCAGCACATTCATTTAAAGGGGCCCTATTCTGCAGGTTCAGGTTCAAAATGTGTTTTTAGGGTCCTGTGACATGTTTACTTGCTTTAATGTTCAGAAAGCTCTTTATTTTTCTCACACTGTGCTGCAGCACCTCTTTTCACTTTTGCCTAAAAACAAGTGTCAGTAATTAAATCTTATGGGGCATCTACAATGATACAAACAAATGGTTGATGATTGTGAGAGATATTCAGTTCCAGTTGTTTCCGTTTTCTGGCAGAGATAACAGAAGTAATCCGTACGGCAAGCTGTGCAGTGAACCTCTGGGACCGAAGGGTAGACAGGAGAGGTTTGTCTACTTCTACAGGTCAGAAACACAAGTACACACAATCCTGTGTGTGGTTAAAATACCTTTTTGGGCAACCAGTGTCTTTATTGTAGAGACAGACTTGAAATGGGGAGTGATGACACACGGCAAATGGTCATCGAACTGGATTCAGACCAAGCCTCAGTACACATCAATCTATCAATTGAGCTATACGTTATGTCTCACAGGAATTAAATAATGTGTTAAATTGGTAACAGTCACGTTCAATCGGATACTTATGATTGAAAAACTGTGTGGAATATCAAAGACAAAAAATCAGTCATGTTTATTTTTGAACCAGTAATCAGTGACACATTACATTACTCTTCTTTGAGACGCTTCAACCTTCTAACTGTCTATGGTCCGGTAGCTAAGAGCCAGAACATCATAGGCTTTACAAATCATCACATTGTGCCGTTGGGCCAAACTCTACATACATTTCCCACAAGGCTTTACTGAAAAACTTCAAGTGGTTTATGAGCTATCTCACTAACTCATAGAAATACTTATAAACACATATAACATAACATGTGTGTTTATAAGCTTTATAATACAGTACATGTTTGTGGCTTTGTGTTTCAGAGAGAACGAAGTGGAGATAATAGACTCCTACCAGTACGTAGAAAAGGATAAAGATTATGAAGATGATGAAGATGTGATAATCAGACCGCCTTTCGCTGTCCATCTCAAATGTCGAAACACAGGTATTTGTTTGTGTGTGTTTGTGTTTTTTAGACCTTCATTGTGAGGATCAATTTGGGTTTTGTGTCCTTTATGGATTATGAGGAAACTTTGGCCTGTTCTCTATTTTGGGACAGACCTTCAATGGACTGTTTGAATGTTAAAGCACTTCTTTAGTTAAAATATGGGTTAAAGGTTAGGCAAAATTGTTTTGTTTATGTAGATCCTCACAGGTGTGTTTATGTGTGTTTGCATATGTCTTGCACGGCTATCATTGTGAGCACCAGCCTTATTTAGTCCAGTGGAATCGAACCCTGGTGCGTTTGTTTGGGTCGGTGTGAGCGCAGTCTGAGACCTCTGATGTGAACTAAACAACCTAAAAGAGGTGGTCTCGGACCGCTTGGTAGTGATCTCTGGAGCGGTTCATCTCTGATGTGAACGCAGTCCGCACCAAAACATAGGAAGCGTAGTATTTACGAGTCACAAGAACGCGGATTTCTTCAAAAATCTTTAGCAAAAGAGTGAAGCAGAATGAAGTGTTGAACAGTGTCGTGTAAAGTCAGAGCCACCTGTCGTCGGTGAAACCTCCTCCTGACTGCAGAACGTCCGTCAGTGTTATAATGTTTTTTCTCGCGCGTTTTCTGATTATATAATCATATGCACCGGCCGTTAGACTCTGTTGATATGCTCTCCAGATTGACAGCAGCATGAAAATAACCTGCCAGTGCTCCATGGCGGAGGCTACGGTAGAAATGGCCGGGATTTACGTTTTTTACCCCCTTAATGTCTAACCGCTGAATGTCTTCATGTGTGCACATGTACAAATGTGTCATTGATTGTGTATTGATAAACGTTATTTCGATCTCTCTGTCTGTACACACAAACTGGAAGATTGACAATAAAGTTGACTTTGAGAAGCGGACTATTAGGTGTGAAGGCAACCTAAGATGTCAGGACCTTTCTATATTGTGAGGTCTTAACTTTACGAAAGACATAAATGGACTGATTAAACATAAATACTTTTTTTTTAAATTAGACTTAGGTTGCGATAACGGTGTGTGTGTGTGTGTGTGTGTGTGTGTGTGTGTGTGTGTGTGTGTGTGTGTGTGTTTGCCTCCAGTTGTGCAGGATCTGGTGTTGATCCCGGTCCACACCAAACCAAGTGATGCAGAGGCGGAGCTGAACGCTCTTCATGACGTGGTTGAGGATGTGAGGGCAACATTGCAGAATGATGTAAGTGTTTAAAATATAATTGATGGGTTTGAGAGAAAAACAATGTGATAACATCTTTACATTTAACATTAACTATTTTTTGTTTATCATGATATTAAGTGATGGGTTTTTGAGGGATTACATAGTTTTGTTTAATTTTGTTTCTCATGTAAGCAAACTTGTTTAAGCTTTGAATACCTTCAGTCTGAACTTGGTTGTGTTGTTCTTTCTTCTGCAGAACATTATGATTTTGGGAGACTTTAATGCCGATGGACCGTATCTCTCCAAGGAGAAGAAGAACACGCTCCGTATCTTCTTGGCTCCTTATCATTGGCTGATAGGCGATGATGTCGACACCACGACTACTAACAAAAAAAAAAGCACCTACGACAGGTAATACACAATTCATTGTTACAGTTTAATCCAAGCATATTTTGTGTTTATTAAAAAAAGGAATTGTGCTGCATTTCCAAAAAACAGGATTGTGGTTTACGGAGAGAGGATGCTGAAGGCCATCGTCCCCAACTCAGCCAAGGCCTGCAACTTGGAAGACACACAAGTGAGACTCATGTTTAGGCGTTGGGTATCGTTGGTACAGTCTACCCTACTGTAACACTGAAACCTGCTGAAGTGACACAGCCCAACCCATTACCGGTTTAAACACATATATTTAGCTAGCTAGCTAAAGTTAGCTTTCTACTTTCCAAACTAGGAAACATTTGCTCTCTATCTCACTTAGCTAGCTAGTTTATGTTAGCTATCTATCTAACAAGATAGCTAGCTAATGTTAGATATCTAGCTGACTATTGACAAATGTGTGGCTCGCATAACTTAGGACTATTATTTAATATCCTACGAGTCATTTTAAAAACACTGTTGACTTTTATTAAGCTGACCGACCGCTGTCAAATAGCCAGCAGCTGCTCACAGCTGGAAACATCTTTTAAATTCCCAAATATGCGTTTTTTGGATAAACTAATCACATGAAGGTATCTAAATGGTTAGTTTCTTACCCGAAAAAGTGTTACAACTTAATAGAAGTCATTCAAAAGCTTTAAACACTGTTTCTTTATTAAACAAATGTTGATGAAGATGGCATCCCTTTTCCAAGTAATAGCGCACATGCTCTAACCGGAAGAGCAATGTGGAAACACCCCAGAGCAGGCAAAGCATGAGGTGAATTATTGACACTATTAAATGATATTTTCTGTTCCAGAGAGTCAGTAATCATTACGCTGTGGAGGTGGAGCTGGAGGTGAAGCCGGAGGTGGAGCAGATGGAGGAGCAGATGAGGAAGCTGGAGCTGAAGAAGAAAGCTCCGAGAAAAGGGAATCCAGTGAAACCCTCGACTGGGGAAAGACCTCAGGGTAAAGATGTCTCTTGTTTCATCAACATCAGTGACACATATTAGACATCAGAGTTTATTTAGTTATGTTTTTATGGCTCTTTCTGCATCATGAATCTCACATTAACCATATCATCAAATCAGTTTCAGGAGCCCAGAAGAAAAAGGCCGGGCCGGCAGTCAGAAAGGGGAAAGGAGTGTAAGCCAAGAGAAGAGGAACCAATCTTCAATATTTTATTATCTTAAAGTAGTTTTAGTTATTAGCTTTTAGTGAAGAGCGCTATTCTCCGGTGTGCCAAACTCTCTTGTCAGAAAACAAAACCCTCTCTCTTTTCCTCCGTATACCCACATCTCTAAAAAACAAGCAGATCCAGAATTGTGGCTCCTTTTACGTCATTGGCGACATCCAGCACACGCGACGCGTCCCAACCTATCATCTCCGGCACACGTAACACATCCCAACCTATCATCTCCGGCACACGTAACACATCCCAACCTATCATCTCCGGCACACGTAACACATCCCAACCTATCATCTCCGTATACAGCTAATATATTTTTCCAATATAGCATAATAGGTCCACATTAAATGAAAACTATTTTAACCTAAATTCATAGAATCTAAATGTTTGTTAAATGAGGTAGAAGGTGAATACGTCATTTTCAGATTTTTTATCAAAGTAATTTAACTATTTGCACTGGCTTTTAATACTAGTTGAACATTACATTTTTACATCTGTATGTGTTTTTATATGTTTCTAGTTATTGTGCTTTTTATCATGTTTTCAATTATTGTTTTATATTTGACTCCCATTGTGTTATTTTATGTAGTATTTATTCCCTGTACAGCACTTTGGTCAACTGGGGTTGTTTTAAATGTGCCATATAAATAAGTGAAGATTGAGATTTGGTGGGAAAAGTGTGACTTCTGTTAGTTCAGCAAAAACAAGTCATCTCACAACCATCCTCATGGTAAAGCACTGTCACGTCTACAGCAATATGTTTCTGAACCAAACTGACGAGGATAAGTTCCTCATATCACTTCAATATAACCAAACTATCCATTTAACTATATTCACAGACGCATGGCATATTACAGTATATCACTGCTTTTTTAATAACAACGCTTTTTGTTATCTGCAATAAAAAATAATCATGAAATTATATTTTGTGCTTTCTGTGTCATTATAAATGCTATGAATAATTGATACAAGTTTAAAAATGTTTTATCCATATTGAACTCCTACATGTTGTATATAAAGGAGCCAAGGTTGCTTCACAAAATTCAAGTCGAGAAACAGCCAGATTCTGCTGAAATCACAATGTGTGTTTCGGTTCCCATCATATTCTTTTTTTATCACTTGTAAAGACACGGCATGGACAGGTGCGCTATTTTGTGAAAGAAAAACATACAGAAGTTGAGGAGCTGCACGAGCTAACCAAAGTCTTTACGGTTGTATACAGAATCTCTGTCTGTCAGTATGATCCGATGAATAGTAAATGGTGTGGAAGTCCCAAATGATTACATGTCCTGATCTTAACACAAGGCCGTTGTTCCCATTGTGAAAATTCAACCAGGACCAACTTCAAATGTTGTTACAGTTTTTTTCCTGGTCTTCTCTAAAGAAGAGGGACCAATGGAAACGTTGTCATGTTGCCGTTGTTCAGCATGGAAACATTTATTAGCTAACAATGACATTATTGTTCTATTAATATAAAGGGAGGTCAGGTACTCTTTAAAGCAGCTGCTAGTTATGGGTACTTTTTACTGAAGTACATTTCAAAGCCTCTTTACTTTCACTTGAGTAAAGAAGTTTAGTCAGTACTTCTACTTTCACCAGAGTATTTTGAACATGAGTATCTGTATTTCTACTTGAAAGGACGTGTGTACTTTGATCTCTGCAGAGAGGAGGACGGTCAGTGGAAGGAGGACCAGTGTTAGAACGGGGTACAAAAATACTGGACTCAATTGCGACGGCTCAGATTTTAATGAAAAAATAAAACAAAGTTTTAACAAAAAATCACTCAAGCGAGGACAAAACAAAACTTCTCGATTTCAAACAAACAAAACTCTTCTCTCTGGTTTTAACGCTGGGTCTCTGGACATGGAAGCACACTGAAACAAGACGAACTGGCACAAGACAAAGGGAGACAAGGACTATTTATACATGAGGGAATAGGGACCAGGTGGAAACAATCAGGGGCGGGGCAGACGCTGACGATGACGGAAAAACACCCAAAGTGAGGAATTAACAGGGCCTGAAAGGAAAGACAAGAGGTAAGTACAAAATAAAACAGGAAATGGGAAAACGAGACATGACATGAAATAGACAGACAAGACATGAAGTAACAAGAAACGTGACTCTACATAGAAACCTGACTAGACTCGGAATGACATACCTGACTAAACATGAAGTGACAGACATAAAACAAACACGACTAACACAATTGACGAGACACCACAACCAGAAGCTGGAGGCTCTCAGTGATTAAGTGTGAGACGTCGGCTGGGCCCCGTTCATCAGGCTGCCCACCAGCACCATCGCCGGCTGCTCCCAGGTCAGTTGTTACAGATAAAATAAGTTAAGATATACTTCATTTTATCATTTTATTCACTTTGAGAGCTCTATTTCTGTTCACAAAAATGTTCAAAAGAGGTAACCACAAAGCGATATTTAACTGAAAATACTAGGGAAATGTTTACTCAGAATTTTTCTTCCACACTTGCCCCTGCTAACATCTCAGTAAATGAGCTAGTAGATCATTTTAATTCAAAAATTAAAAATGTTATAGATGCCATTGCTCCAACTAAGGTAAAGAAAGTGACTGGGAAGAAAATACCTCCATGGAGAAAGGCCATGACCGTGAAAACAGAAAAAAGAGAGTGTCGAAAAGCTGAACGTAGGTGGTGAAAAACAAATCTCCAGGTTCACTTTGAAATCTATAAAGAGAGGCCTTTAAAATTTGGAATTGAAAAACGCACGACAATCGTTCTTCTCTGACATCATTAACAAAAACAACGCACGTGCCTTGTTTGCTACCGTCGACAGACTAACTAACCCCCCAGTGTCAGTAGCCTCTGAATTTCTATCCACCAGGGCGTGCAATGATTTTGCCTTCTTCACTGACAACATTCAGAAAATCAGACAAGCAGTCAGTGCCTCTGCATCAGGAACAGCAAATGTGTTGTCCCTATGTCCACCTAATATCAATTCAAACACCATGACACAATTCCATCAGATTAATGATAAAAACCTAGAGGACATTATTCAACTTCTGAAATCCTCCTCCTGCTGCCTTGATATTATTCCAACAGGATTTTTCAAAGATGTTTTGCCTTGCATGGCCTCAGATCTACTTCATATAGTAAACAAATCTCTTCACTCAGGTATTTTTCCACAGGCCCTGAAAACTGCAGTCATTAAAACCGCTCTTAAAAAAGAATAATCTAGATGCTTCAGTAATGAACAATTACAGGCCCATATCAAACCTCCCATTTCTAGGTAAAATCATTGAAAAAGTAGTTTTTCAACAGTTGAGTAATTTCTTGCATTTAAATAGTTGTTTCGATGTGTTCCAGTCAGGCTTTCGTCCAAACCACAGCACTGAGACTGCTCTTGTAAAGGTCTTCAATGACATCCACTTAAACACAGACAGTGGCAGAACTTCAATGTTAGTATTATTAGATCTCAGTGCTGCGTTTGACACTGTTGACCACAGCATATTACTCAACCGACTAGAAAACTGGGTGGGACTTTCGGAAACAGTTCTAAATTGGTTTGAATCCTACTTAAAGGACAGAAACAACTTTGTTTCTATAGGTAAATACACATCTGAGTTAACAAATATGACATGTGGGGTTCCTCAAGGCTCCATCTTGGGGCCTCTTCTCTTTAACATCTACATGCTACCACTGGCTCAGATAATGAAAAACAACAAAATAAGTTACCATAGCTTACGTAACAATTTCACCAGGAGACTATGCTCCAATTCAAAAACCGAGTAAGTGCATTGAACAAATCAATGATTGGATGTGTCAGAACTTTCTCCAATTAAACCAAGATAAAACTGAGGTAATGGTTTTTGGAGCCAAGGCAGAACGTATAAAAGTTAGCGCTGAGCTTCAGTCTGCAATGTTCAAAACAACAGATAAAGCCAGAAATCTAGGTGTAGTCATGGACTCTGACCTGAGTTTCAACAGCCACATTAAAACAGTTACTAAATCAGCCTACTATCACCTAAGAACATATCTAGGATTAAAAGACTAATGTCACAGCAGGATTTGGAAAAACTTGTCCATGCTTTTATCTTCAGTAGATTGGACTACTGCAATGGTGTCTTCACAGGTCTCACTAAAAAATCGATTAGAAAGCTGCAGCTGATTCAGAACGCCGCTGCTCAAGTCCTCACTAACACTAAGAAAGTGGATCACATCACTCCTGTTCTGAAGTCTTTACACTGGCTTCCTGTGTGTCAAAGAATATATTTCAAAATACAGCTGCTGGTTTATAAAGCTTTGAATGGTTTAGGCCCAAAATACATTTCTGACCTCCTGCTAAATGATGAACCATCCAGATCTTTCAGGTCTTCAGGGACTGGTCAGCTTTCTGTCCCCAGAGTCAGAACTAAACATGGAGAAGCAGCGTTCAGTTATTATGCTCCATCTGGAACAAACTCCCAGAAACCTGCAGGTCCGCTGCAACTCTGACTACTTTTAAATCCAGCAAGAAGACTTTTCTTTTTGTCGATGCTTTTAATTGAACTATTCATATCTTAGACTGCACTGTAACTTTTATCCATGTATTTTTTCTTTTAATGTTTATTTTATTAGCTTTTCTTTTATGTTTATTTTATTAGCTTTTCTTTTTAATGACTGATTTTAAATGCCATTTTCTTAATGTCTTTCATTTTTTGTAAAGCACTTTGAATTGCCTTGTGTTGAAAAGTGCTATATAAATAAACTTGCCTTGCCTTAGTTAAAAAAGTGTGGAAAATAAACAATTATACAATATAAACATCTTAAAATAGCAGATAAAACAGAACTAAATGAGTGAAAATATAAAGGTTTACGTGTGAAAACTAGTAAACTATCTGACAAATAAAACACTATTGACGGGCTAAATTACAGTAATACAAAATGTGGGATATTTTTTAGATTTAGTATTTACAATGACATATTAAATATAAATGTAAAATGTAGTGTGAAGTTAGTCCAGAAAATACCACTAGGTGGCGCCAGTGATAATCGTTCAGTAGTTTTTTCAGGAACCTGTTGCATGATTGGAGCTGAAAATCAGAACATCTCTGATTATAAACAAACTGCAATCATCTTTAATTCTGCTTACATACATTTAAAATGTGCTGAAAAGTAACAAAGTACACAAACAGAGTACTTTAAATAAGGAATGTTCGACACACCTGGACCTAACTTGTACCTTTCTAAATTGGTTTGAATCCTACTTAAAGGACAGAAACAACTTTGGTTCTATAGGTAAATACAAATCTGAGTTGACAAATATGACATGTGGGGTTCCTCAAGGCTCCATCTTGGGGCCTCTTCTCTTTAACATCTACATGCTACCATTAATTCTGCTTACATACATTTAAAATGTGCTGAAAAGTAACAAAGTACACAAACAGAGTACTTTAAATAAGGAATGTTCGACACACCTGGACCTAACTTGTACCTTTCTTGAGTATTTATATTATTAATACTTTTACTCCATCTCACAGGGAAATAATGTACCTTTTACTTGTATACTTTTTTCTGACATCAAGTTATATATATACAAATATATTAAGCTGTACAATAGCTGCCCACTGCTCCTACTACTAGGATGGGTTAAATTCAGAGGCCACATTTCACTGTGTGTGCTGTGTGTTCTGCATGTATGTCCATTAAAGAGGGTTTCATCCCTCCGATTCTTCTTCTTCTTTAGCTCTGGTATGTATTTATCTTAAAACTACTAGACGTATGTTATATATTCAGTCGAGTTGTGTAGTTTCAAGTTTCCTCTGGTCTCCTGTGGCGTATCCCCTTTGAGCATGTGTAGGCTATGTGTATTCACTTTAAAAAAACGTGTAACTCTATATTTTAACTGGATGAATGATTTTAGTTCTGGGACGTCTGGATCTGAAGTTAACAGAGAAACAAGCTAAGCTAACGTTAGCCTTTAGCTCGCAGCCCCTCGGCCCAGTTTCCATGGAGAAACTCACTTTTTACATTTTTTATAAAGAGGTTTTTATCAGCAGGTATTTTTGTTTTGTATTATTTCAAATAATAATTCAGTGTTAGTGAAATCTTCCTACTTGTCAGGGTGTTAACTTAGGGGATAAAGCAAACTCAGCTAACACTTTATATCAGAAGCGATGCTAAAGCCTCCTGCACCAGGAACACTGAAGGAATCCTGGAGAAGACTACAACTCCCATGATGCAACAGTGCACAACCACCACCCCACAGTCCAGTTTTTACTGTTGATTTCATTGAGAGATGCCCAGGTGTATTGAGTGTTTAAAATCAAAAACTGATTGGCTAGAAAGTGATTTTTTTTGTACCATTTTATTTATGTACATGCATACATTTATATTTTTGTTTGAAAAAACTGTTTGTCCCCAAAGACTACCTTTACAGTATGTTATGCAATATGTGTAAATGTAGTATGATTTTTAAATGGCTGTATATCAGAAACTACAAGCAGTTCAATCACGTATTTGGTTTTTATGAACTCATTACAAGTTAAATATAAAAGATCAAAAATCTACATTAAAATGCTGCTTTCACATTCAGAAAATCATAAACTATATAATATATATAATAATACACATTAAATGCCTTATGTTTCTGCATTATATAAAGGTAACTTGTAATAGTTATAGATATATTGAAGCCAGCACTGATTGTACCCTTAATGAATACTATAGCTCCACATTATCATTATTACTTTCTGTGCTGCTTTTAATCTAAATGATTCTCATGGGATCAATTCAGTTTGAATTATTTTACCTTTCTAACATATAGACATTGACATTATCTAGCAGAAATCTGTCCATGATAATAATAAAAGTATTATACAAGCAGTAAGAAAACAGTACATCTTACTAAAGAGAATGATTCAGATTCGGGTTGTTATTAATCTGATGTTCAAGCAGAACAAGGTCACTTCCATTGTTTCATACATCCAGAGAGGAACTTCCTGTCTTCCTGCAGTTGGAAATGTGTGTGTGTGTGTGTGTGTGTTAATCGTTTATTTGAACAGGGGCAATGCACATTAATGAACACTTAAATCAATTCAACAAGTGTAATGTGCCGTAGCAGATACAAGTGGAGATACCCCTGTGTTAAAGTGCATTTAGCGGTGATTGCACGTCTGTTTGCTTTTCACCCATTCTTTGAAGTGACCTTTAAAACTATTGAGAGTGGGACAATCCCATATTTCAGTTGGGAGGCTATTCCAGAATGAGCTGCCTTTGTTTGTGTGTATGTGTGTGTGTAACCCCCCGCAACTTTATCCCCGCATTTTTAACATGAATCATCCATTATTATTGTGAAATCTCAAAATAAGTTTTGTTTTACTTCCTGTATGATCATGGAAATACACACACACACACACACACACACACAACACACACACACACACACAACACACACACACACACACACACACACACACACACACACACACACACACACACACACACACACACACACACACACACACACACATACCATGTATACATCACTACAGGGGACATTACATTGACTTACATGCATTTCCTGGAGACTTATCCTAACCATAACCAACACATGCCTAACCCTAACCCTAATCCTAATCCTAACCCTTACCCTAATCCTAACCAAGTCTTCACCCTAATATTAATGATTCCCTTCATGGGGACCTCCAATTTGTCCCCATGAGGGAGAAGAGTCCCCACACGTGAACAGCTTTAGGTCCCCACAAGTATAGTAATGCTAGGCCACACACACACACACACACACACACACACACACACACACACACACACACACACACACGCACACACACACACACACACACACACACACACACACACACACACACACACACACACACACACACAGAGCCGAGCTTGAATGACACACAGAGACCCAGAAGTATAACTTTAAGGACCTAATGATTCTAATAAGGGCTATAAAATAGTTAATACTAGGTAGTTTATTTAGTTAAAAAAAAAAATATTTATAGACGTCTCTTTCGATGTTAGTCAAAAGTTTGGCCACTACGAATATTTTCATCAGAGTCCGGAGCACTTCCTGAGGGTTACACTTGGTCAGCATGAATTTGAAGGTGGATTGGCGCCCTTTTGTTGGCTGACAGAGACTTCCCTTTTGGGTTTATTCCTGGTGTTTCTGCAGAACCTCTCACTTCACGCCTGTCCCCTGAAACAGAACAACCTCTGCTGCTGGGTCATTATTTAGACTTTACTCAAACAGCTGGGTGAGTTTTATTCTTCTTATTGTAAACAATTAAGTGTCAATTTCTCAGCTATGGAGTTGAACTAAAACCCATCTTTTGAATATGGTTTTTAACTTTCAATTCTCATCATTGTCCATGTTTTACTCTATTTCTTTCTGTTTTGCTTTTATTTTAACCTATTTCAATTTCTCAGCTTTAATTCACGGGAATTTCATTAGGATCACTTTAGAGGTTTTATCTTGTTCCGTGTTTATTTTAATATTCTTGCTATGTTTTCTGTAAAGCACTTTGGGCTAACCCTAACCCTGCCACAAATAAAGTTTATTATTATCTGACTTTATTCTCTGTGTCATTTTCCATTGTGTGATACATTACAATTTGGAGGGAACCCGGCTGCAATAGGCGGCAATAATTAAAACATAGTCTTATATGTACATGTTTATCTTAGTGTTTTATTTATTTGTATCTATTCTCTATATATTTTTTTGATTTCACTGAATTACAATTTATTTTAAATGTTATTCTTTATTTGTGTGTGTGTTCACGTTTTGATACCCTCTCACCCTTTATTAGTTCCCTGCCTTTCAAGTACAAATGTGTTTCTTCTTCTATGGTGAATTAAGTGTGTTGGGTTTGGGAGGATTGTGGGTAAGAAAGTGGGGAGACTTATTTAATGTATATCTATTATATGAACTGCAAATGCTAATGTATTATTGGAAAAGGAGAAGATAAAATAAGTTGCTGAAGTTGCAAATCTGTTCCCTAAAAACTATTTAGGAAGTCAATTTGGTACTAAAAGTTGTATATCCTGAATAACATTTCGTTTTTAAATAATTAGTCAAAGTACACTTACATAAAGACAACCCGATTCCATTTCATGTTTTCCTCTGCTGATCCATTTACTACTTCCTCTTCTATTTCAAATGTTCCCGCTCATTTCTCCCGGGAGAGCGTTGACTCATTCTCAATATTCAAATGTGATATTAGGACGTTAACACTCCACAGCAAGTCCTGAATTCAGAGCCTTATTTTAAGAGGCTCTATTCTTCTTTTGGGGGTTTTACCTTTCCTGTATATTCTATATGTTTGTGTGCATGTAAATAGCCTGCAGGCTTAAAACCCTGTGTCCTAAAACCTGGGAAATAAAACCCGTTTGTCAGGAAGTCAATGGTTTTCTGAATGTGTTTTTGGTTGTTAACCTGAAGTAAGGTCTGTGGTTAACACAAGCTAAAGAGATTTTAACAACTAATTTCAGTAATTCCCCCACTGAATATCTGAAATGTGTCATGAAAACACGTATGCTAATAAGTGACTAAATACTAAGTGACACACAGCCATGAGACCGTGTTGTAGTTCCTTTAAAGCCTAGCGTTAGCTTTTTACTTCTGGCAATTGCATTTATCCTTCAAAAATCAATATGTGCAGATTATCCTGCTGAACCAAACCTGTAAGTATCATGAACATTTGTTAGCGACAGAGATTATTCCCTTCCATATACGGAAATCAAATAGAGAAAAAGTAAATAAATGTGTCAGATATTGGATGAGGAGTAAAATAATAGAGTTTCTTTAAATGGACATACAGTATTCTCTCGTTAAGTACCTTGTAATTGTAATTAAGTACAGCACTTTAGTAAATGTTCTTTGTTACTCTCCACCACTGGCCTTGTAATCTATCTATGTTTTTTAGTCAAAATGAAGATCGCTGCCTTCAATGTGAAGAGACTGGGATGGGCTAAAGTCAACAAGAAGGCCGTACGGGAAATTATCATAAAGGTAACTCACCGTGCTGAACCACACCAGTTTGTTCAGTGTAATATTTCAGTTAATGTTTTTGTACATGGGAAGACATTTAAATGAAAGCAGCTGTTTTTTTTTATAAAGCTTAGATATACATTTGTTCATAAGATCATCCGAAAAACAACAACAACAACAAGTATTTATCACTGGTCAGATTTGGTAGACACCAGAGGCCTGTACTACGAAGCCGGTTCAACCTAACCTGGATATGTTTGAGTTAGCCGGTTAGCCTGATCTAAAACATATGCGCTCTCGCTAAACGGTCCTACGACGCGGGTTATCAAGTGGATCGCTCAAGCCAGCCGTGTCCTGTCTAGTTAGGTGCGCGTTCACATGAAAGGGGTGGTATTTGGAGCATTCGACCAATCACAACAACACGTTCTCACTCCCAACCCGTCAAATGTTGACGGTCGGTCAGGGCCCCCCCCCGTCACTCTATTACGCACAGGGTACCCCTTGAGAGTCAGTTTTCAACGGGCAGGGCGTCCCATAGACCTCCCATAGCGTTGATAATAGACGCCATGAGAACGCTCCCTGACGGTCGGTTGTTATTGTCAATATTAATATAATAATGATTTATTTTTTAATAGTCACACTCGATTTCGCCGATGTTCTTGTTGCCCCAGCTGGTCGACACCTCTTTGAGCAGAAACAAAGGCTACATTAATGTATTAAATCGATGTTAATCCATGTGTGTGGTTGTGGAATTAACGTGACCTTGTGCGATTGCGCAACACAATAATTGACAAACTCTTCAACTACAACCCTAATTATATTTAAAAACATTTTAGAAGGCCTCACGAAATACTTTAATGTAAATTAAAATGTAAATGTGAAGGGATGTGTGTAATGTGGTGATTGACATTATTCACCTGCGGATCTATGGGTTGGGGTATTGTTCCGCACGGACATTTTAGTTAAGCGGACTTCCTGTTCATGTGAAATCCGAAAACATTTAAAAAAAATTAAATAATACTTTATTCCGAGTGTGCTTGCTTTTCTCTTTGAAAGTCATCACATAACGGCATTGTAATACACGGGTCGGCTGCATTAAATATGACATATCTGCCGTAGTTCTGTATTTATAGAGCGCTGATGAGAAGACTTAGACAAACAGGAAGAACTGGAAACGTGACGTGGATCATAAATATATCAGCCATTAAACAACATCTTCAATTTCTCTACACAATATAAGTCTCCTTGCAGAATCAACACTAATTCGGCTGACTTTTATATTTGATCCAATCGGTATATTGGTATATTTACACCATAACGGTGCACAGCTGGTAGAAAGGGACACCTGGTGGTTAAAGCACGTTATTGAAATGTATTATTTTCATTATTAGATATTAATAGGAGACACAGACAGACAAACTAATAAGGCTTTATTTAAACATTAAAGAATACTTGAGGTTAAGGTCTTCTTTTGAATAAGAAAAAAGCTTTGGGGGTATACATATTAAGTACTAATATATTGCTTTCCTGCAATGTTAATGTTTAAGCACTTATTTTAACTGACATTATACATGTATTATACTCTTATTAGATGTATGTAGATAGAATAAGAAATGTGCAGAATACGACAGTTTAATGGTGGAGGTATACACACATAGATGTCTTGTGATGCACTGTTGAGGAACCTGCGACCAACATTTTTCATCTCCGGCCTTGTCAGGTATTGAACAATCAATAAATAAAGAACACAGAATTATTAAATATAAAACACAGAATTTGTGTGATTATACTAAATGATTTACAAATACACACCACTGCATATTTACAACTGTTACACATGCTGATGTAACGCAAATGTTCCAACTTGGGATCAATAAAGTATATCTTAAGCTGATCGATGGCTACTGCCATATTTGCAAAATGTGCCTCTGAACCTTGACAAGTGCATGTTTCAGACTCATCGATTAACAACAGGAGGGGTCACAGTAGCCAGCATGTGTAGTTCTGGGTGAGGGGACGCGGTGGACCCGTTCAAATCCAGTTTTGGACAGTCTGCCGTGGTTCCATCCCATTTCAAAGTGTTGTTCGACGCTCGGCGCACACTCAAACATCCAATCACAGAGCTTGAGGACTATCACTGGGTTTGTCAAGTGAAGCGGAGAGAATACTTACTTCCGGGTGTAAAATTCTCTAAAGCAACTACTATGAGCTGCTCCGACCATCGGTCCTGATGGACTCCAACTTGTTTTTATTAATCAAACAAATAAATAAACGCAAGGATAAGTATGTGTTATTGTTGAGTAATTGACAGTGTGTGGTTTAGAAAATAATACAAAATGAAAAAACGATGAAACAATACAGATTTCAGTTTTCTGAGCCCCTACTCTCCCCATAACTGATGGCAACAAAAGTCCTACATTATTCAATTAAAGTAAAGAAGTAAAAACAATAAGTGTGGCTTGATATTGAGTTAGAAAAAGGTTGATAAACGCTGTGAGAATGAATCTGCGGAGAGCATTTCGCCGTGATCCCAACTCGTCTATTACCAATGTTCAGGGAGCTCTATGCAAGTCAATGGGACGCCCTGCCCGTTGAAAACTGACTCTCAAGGGGTACCCTGTCTGTAATAGAGTGACGGGGAGGGGCCCTGACCGACCGTCAACATGTGACGGGTTGGGAGTGAGAACGTGTTGATCACAAACATGGAGAAGCGTACTGACAGCGCAGCGTCATACTTCCTGAATGAAAAGTCAACTATAATATTAGACAAATATGAAGAAGTTAAACTTTAAACATCCATGACTCAAACACTTGATCCAGGATCAAAGCCACAGAGCTGCACCTGCAAGGTGAACACAGCTGGTACCAGAACAAGTGTTTGAATGCGTACATTAACAGGTTTATGATATCACTGCCCGTCTAAGACACCATCTGACTTTCATTACATTTGACTCGAGTGTTTCCTCAACTTAATGTGTTGCTTAAAATAATACTTCTGCAGACAGTCTGTGACGCTGTGAGTGTTGCACGGCCAGATACGGCTCAGCTGACTCAGATCAGGAAATATATGATACATTATGATGTGATCATATATCATATATGTACTTAATGTTACTCTGATCTGGTTACTTATGTTGTGGCAGATATTTAAGTAAGCTTTCTTGATGCTAATGTTATAATAGTCACGGGATATTCTATTCATTTTCACGTTCACACAGTCAGTAGATTTTTGCCGGCCGTCTTTCCTTTCTCCTGTAATATGACTAGAACGCTTTAAACTCTGCACACTGAGCTCTGATTGGTCAGCAGGCGGTGCTTTCACTGAGTTGATCTCTTAGCCTGCAACCTAACCTGCTCCGGGGCAGGTTAGCCGCTCAGCACAAGTTACCATGGATATCTAGCCCGCTAAAAAGAGAACCAGCGTCGTAGGACCGGAAAGCCGGAGTTTTCCCTGAAGTTAGCCGCTAAGCGAAAATCCTGCTTCGTAGTACAGGCCCCTGCTGTAACTGTTTAACATATATATTAAAAACTTCTGCTATTGCAGTTAGAAATACATTTTCCCATGCCGTATTTGGTTCTGCATCTCAAATATGAATTTATTTTATTTGTATTTTTTATATAAGACATTTTAAAGATTTAGATAACATTTGTTATGGTGGCTTACCTCCTTCAATGTAAGGCTTGTAGTAGACCATGCTGGCTCATTGTCACATATATGGAAAACTTTAATATAACAAAGCCATTATTATTGTTGCTATTATTAGTCACATGTTTCTTTTTTATAAACCAACTCTTCTACCCAATTTTTTTGTAATATTGTGTTGTTTTTGTTTTGGTCTTTAAAGCATGTTTGGATTTCAATTCAAAGGCTTTATTGTAATTTTAGCCCTAAAGAGTGCAGGGTTAGGGCTAAATAATAAATACAATTAAAAAAAGTGCTTTTAGTTCTGTGCTTTCTTTTCTCTGTGGTTGTGTTTTGCAGATTGTGTCTAAGTACAGCGTGGTGGTGCTGCTGGAGGTGATGGATGAGAGTGGTAAGGCCATGAAACTGCTCCTCAAACACCTTAATGACTATGGGTGAGTTCTCCACACATAGAAGCATGCACATTAATTTAAATGGGCCCTATTCTGCACATTTTCAGGTTACATTTTTTATGTAGTGTCTCTACATGTCTCCATGCTTTAATGTTCAAAAAGCTCTTTATGTTTTTCATACTGCCTGTGCCGCAGCACCTCTTTTCACCCTCTGTCTGAAACCAGAGACCAGTCTGCTCTAACAATAACATTTTCATGTATGTGGCTAAAAAACTAATCAAATCTTATGGGGCATCTAAAATGATACAAACGAATTATTGATGATTGTGAGAGATTTTCAGTTCCAGTTGTTTCTGTTTTCTGGCAGAGATAACAGAAGTAATCCGTACGGCAAGCTGTGCAGTGAACCTCTGGGACGGAAGAGTTACAAGGAGAAGTTTGTCTACTTCTACAGGTCAGAAACACAAGTACAGACAATCCTGTGTGTGGTTAAATTGCTGCAGCTGATTCAGAACGCCGCTGCTCGAGTCCTCACTAACACTAAGAAAGTGGATCACTCCTGTTCTGAAGTCTTTACACTGGCTTCCTGTGTGTCAAAGAATAGATTTCTAATACTGCTGCTGGTTTATAAAGCTTTGAATGGTTTAGGCCCAAAATACATTTCTGATCTACTGCTAAATGATGAACCATCCAGATCTCTCAGGTCTTCAGGGACTGGTCAGCTTTCTGTCCCCAGAGTCAGAACTAAACATGGAGAAGCAGCGTTCAGTTATTATGCTCCATCTGGAACAAACTCCCAGAAACCTGCAGGTCCACTGCAACTCTGACTACTTTCAAATCCAGGCTGAAGACTTTTCTTTTTGCCGCTGCTTTTAATTGAACTTTTCACATCTTAAACTGCACTGTAACTTTTATCTATGTATTTTTTCTTTTAATGTTTATTTTATCAGCTTTTCTTTTTAATGACTGATTTTAAAAGCCATTTTCTTAATGTCTTTCATTTTTTGTAAAGCACTTTGAATTGCCTTGTGTTGAAAAGTGCTATATAAATAAACTTGCCTTGCCTTGACTTAAATTACCTTTTTGGGCAACCAGTGCCTTTATTGTAGAGACAGACTTGAAATGGGGAGTGATGACACACGGCAAATGGTCATCGAACTGGATTCAGACCAAGCCTCAGTACACAATCAATCAATCTATCAATTGAGCTATACGTTATGTCTCACAGGAATTAAATAATGTGTTAAATTGGTAACAGTCACGTTCAATCGGATACTTATGATTGAAAAACTGTGTGGAATATCAAAGACAAAAAATCAGTAATGTTTATTTTTGAACCAGTAATCAGTGACACATTACATTACTCTTCTTTGAGACGCTTCAACCTTCTAACTGTCTATGGTCCGGTAGCTAAGAGCCAGAACATCATAGGCTTTACAAATCATCACATTGTGCCGTTGGGCCAAACTCTACATACATTTCCCACAAGGCTTTACTGAAAAACTTCAAGTGGTTTATGAGCTATCTCACTAACTCATAGAAATACTTATAAACACATATAACATAACATGTCTGTTTATAAGCTTTATAATACAGTACATGTTTGTGGCTTTGTGTTTCAGAGAGAAAGAAGTGCAGATAATAAAGTCCTACCAGTACGTAGAAAAGGATAAAGATGATGAAGATGATGAAGATAATGAAGATGAAGAAGATGATGACGATGAAGAAGATGATGACGATGATGAAGATGAAGATTATGAAGATGATGAAGATGATGAAGATGATGACGATGAAGAAGATGATGACGATGAAGAAGACGATGATGAAGATGATGAAGATGATGACGATGAAGAAGACGATGATGAAGATGATGAAGATGATGAAGAAGACGATGATGAAGATGATGAAGATCATGAAGATGATGAAGATGATGAAGATGATGTTGACGAGCTAGCCAGAGAGCCTTTCGCTGTCCTTCTCAAATGTCCAAACACAGGTATGTGTGTGTGTGTGTTTTATTTTTCTAGACTATCATTGTGAGGATCAATTTGGGTTTTGTGTCCTTTATGGATTATGAGGACATTTTGGCTTGTTCTCTATTTTGGGACAGACCTTCAATGGACTGTTTGAATGTTAAAGCACTTCTTTAGTTAAAATAGGGGTTAAAGGTTAGGCAAAATTGTTTTGTTTATGTAGGTCCACACAGGTGTGTTTATGTGTGTGTGTATATGTCTTGCGCGGCTATCATTGTGAGGACCACTTGGAGTTTTAGAAGTTATGAGGACCTTTCTATATTGTGAGGTCCTGACTTTGAGAAAGACCTAAATGGACTATTTAAATATAAATACTTTGTTAAAGTTAGACTGAGGTTGCGATAACGGCCGGGGAATTATTTGTGTTGTGTGTGTGTGTGTGTGTGTGTGTGTGTGTGTGTGTTTGCCTCAAGTTGTGCAGGATCTGGTGTTGATCCCGGTCCACACCAAACCAAGTGATGCAGAGGCGGAGCTGAACGCTCTTCATGACGTGGTTAAGGTTGTGAGGAAAAGATGGCAGAATGACGTAAGTGTTTAAAATATTATTGATGGGTTTGAGAGAAAAACAATGTGTGAAAATCTTTACATTTTACATTAACCATTTTTTGTTTATCCAATCCACTTTATTTATATAGTACATATTAAAACCGAGGGTTTTACCGAAGTGCTTCACAGCAGACATAACATTATAATAAAATATAATATTACAATAATAAATAAAAGGCACACATAAGAATAGATGAAAAGTCACATAAGGGCTATGGACAGACAAATAAAAGCATAACAATCGATAAAACATAACTCAAACTGACTCGAAAGCGAGGGGAAAGAGGTGGGTCTTCAGGCGGGACTTAAACGTTTGAAGGGTGAGGGGGTGTACACCTGGAGAATGTCTGAGATGAGATGTACTGAGGGGCCAGCCCATTAAGCGATTTAAAAACAAACAATAACATCTTAAAATTAACTCTAAAATGGACAGGGAGCCAGTGGAGGGGAGCCAGTGGCTGGAGGAGAGCCAGTGGCTGGAGGGGAAACAGTGGAGGGAAGCCAGTGGAGGGGAGCCAGTGGAGGGGAGCCAGTGGAGGGGGAGCCGGTGGAGGGAAGCCAGTGGAGAAGTGCCAGTGGCTGGAGGGGAGCCAGTGGAGGGGAGCCAGTGGAGGGAAGCCAGTGGAGGGAAGCCAGTGGAGGGAAGCCAGTGGATGGGAGCCAGTGGAGGGGAGTCAGTGGAGGAGTGCCAGTGGAGGGGAGCCAGTGGAGGAGTGCCAGTGGCTGGAGGGGAGCCAGTGGAGGGGAGCCAGTGGAGGGAAGCCAGTGGAGGGAAGCCAGTGGAGGGGAGTCAGTGGAGGGAAGCCAGTGGAGGGAAGCCAGTGGAGGGGAGCCAGTGGAGGGGAGCCAGTGGAGGGGAGCCAGTGGAGGGGAGTCAGTGGAGGGAAGCCAGTGGAGGGAAGCCAGTGGAGGGAAGCCAGTGGAGGGAAGCCAGTGGAGGGAAGCCAGTGGAGGGAAGCCAGTAGAGGGGAGCCAGTGGAGGGGAGCCAGTGGAGGAGTGCCAGTGGCTGGAGGGGAGCCAGTGGAGGGGAGCCAGTGGAGGGAAGCCAGTGGAGGGGAGCCAGTGGAGGGGAGCCAGTGGAGGGGAGCCAGTGGAGGGGAGCCAGTGGAGGGAAGCCAGTGGAGGGGAGCCAGAATTGGTGTGATGTGTTCATGCTTGCGTGTTCCTGTAAGCAGCCGAGCCGCAGCGTTTTGTACCAGCTGCGGGCGTATCACTGTGAAGAATAATCTTCTGGGATTCAATGCAGAGCCAATGTTGAAGAATTGGAGACGGAGAATCTTTCATCAAACACGGAGATTTATTGAAGTAACGGCCGGAGAGGATACACTCAGTTTCATACAGTTAACCGTCTTCCACCGAGCGGACCCTCTGAAAGGTTGAACAAAATACACCCAATATATATATTGAAACAAGCGGATCTGAGATTTATGCGCCTGTCTCTGTTAACCATAACATAATGTACACATTTGCAGAGAAACTCAGAGGCACCGGATGACCCCCCTTTCTCCAGAAAGCCAGGCGTCCGACCTTTGAGTTGACCCTGAGAACGACATGATGATATTCCACAGATTGAAGAACAACACTCTTAACCAGAGAAGAAGCTCTGCAGATAGGGTCCTAATTCCATATAAGGAGACAGACATGATTAAAATATTTCCCTAACAATCACAATATTAAGTAGGTTTTTGAGAGATTAAACATTTTGTTTGATTGTGTTTCTCATGTAAGCAAACTTTGTTTAAGCTTTGAATACCTACAGTATGAATAAAGTAAAAATAAATAAACATAATGTGTTTTTCCATTCTGAATTAGGTTGTGTTCTTTCTTCTGCAGAACATTATGGTTTTGGGAGACTTTAATGCCGATGGAAGGTATCTCTCCAAGAGGGAGAAGAACACGCTCCTCATCTTCTCGGCCTCTTATTATTGGCTGATAGACGATGATGTCGACACCACGACTAGTAACAATAACGACCACACCTACGACAGGTAATACATTGTTACAGTTACAAAGCATTTCTTGTGTTTGTTAAAAAAAAGAAAAATTGTGCTGCATTTCCAAATAACAGGATCGTTGTTTACGGAAAGAGGATGCAGAAGGCCCACGTCCCCAACTCAGCCATCGCCTACAACTTCGAGAAAGACTTGAACTTGACAGAAGAAGAAGTGAGACTCATGTTTAGGGTTGGGTATCGTTGGTACTATGCTGGAACACTGAAACCTGCTGAAGTGACACAGTGCAACCCATTACCGGTTTAAATGCATGTATGTAAATGTTTCCGGTTTAGCACTAGCAGCATCGTAAACAATACATTTGATTTGGGATTATTAACAGCTACACTACTGAAGCCCATCGGCTGGTTGGAAAGTATACTAAAGCACATGTGGATAGTTTTATCAAAACTGCCAGAAGGGTGGAAAAATATTAGGTAGGCTAGGAACGTTAGCTATCGGCCTAACAAGCTGCCAAACGAAAGTTAGTTATCTACTTTACAAACTAGAAAGCATTTGCTATATATCTCCCTTAGCTAGCCAATGTTAGCTATCTACTTTACAAACTAGAAAGCATTTGCTATATATCTCCTTTAGCTAGCCAATGTTAGCTATCTACTTTACAAACAAGAAAGCATTTGCTATATATCTCACTTAGCTAGCCAATGTTAGCTATCTTGCTATCTATTGACAAATTGGTGATTCGCATAATTCAGGACTATTATTTAATATCCTATGGCAGGGTTGCCAACTCTCACGCATCTCACGCTTTTACTCTCAATCTCACGCTGCCCAAATTATTCTCACGCCAAAAACAAGATGAACCGACCATCGTTTTTGGTTGGTTATTTACAATGTTGAGTTGACAGCTGCTCAAGCTGTCGATCCGCTGCCTTCTCGCCTCCACCACTCTTAACAACGTTAACAGACAGCAGAGCAGTGGGAGCCGGTTGGTCAATCCCCGACCCGCATTGCGCATGCGCAGATCCAAGATCCAGTAGAAATGATACAAAGTAAAAGTCTGCTGCTTATTGTTCTTGGCCAAAATAGATTCAAAGAGTGTATGAGAGTGAGAGTGTGTTAATTAATATATTTGGCAGGTTGGAGTAAGTCTGTAGATTTGTTTGTGTGTGTGTTTCATGTAGGCCTCTCACGATAATTAATTTTGTTGGATACATTTTCCCGGAAATTATTGCGATAAACGATAATATTGTCGGCACCGTTGTATGACCATTTTAGACCACTGACATAATGATGATATATAATAATAATTCAAGTACATCCTTTCAAACGGCTAGTCACATCCTCATGTAAATGGAAATGTATCGAGGTCAGAAAAGTTATCGAGTTCATTTTTATTTATCGTACGATAAGTCAATGAATTTCTTATCGCGACAGGCACACAATAAAACAGTGGAAACAAACGTGAATGAAACTGTGTGCCCTTTATAGTCTGTGTCCAATATTGTGTATTTGTATATATATCCTATATATATGCTAAGGTCCCGCTACTGACACGATAGCAGTCATTTAGGCATATGTGTAATGATATCAAAATCTCACTCCAGCCAGGTACCCAAAGTTGGCAACCCTGTCCTATGGTTAGACTTGCAGTGTGAACTTGTGTCTACAGTTCTGGTAGTGAGAGTCATTTAAAAAACTTTGTTGACATGCTTTTATTAAGCCGACCGACCGCTGTCATATAGCCAGCAGCTAAAATTCACAAATGTACGTTGTTTGGATAAACTAATCACATAATGGTTCATTTCTTTCCCAAAAAACTGTTACAACTTAATAACAGTCATTCAAAAGCTTAAAAAGCGGTTTATTTATTAAATTGTTGATGAAGCTGGAAACCCTATTCCAAGTAATCGCGCATTTTCTCTAACCGGAAGAACAAACTAAAAATAAATATTGACGCTATTAAATGTTATTTTCTGTCCCAGACTCAGAGTGTCAGTGATCACTACCCCGTGGAGGTGGAGCTGAAGCAGAAAGCTCAGAGAAAAAGGAATCCAGGGACAACAGGGGGTAAAGATGTCTCTTGTTTCATCAACATCAGTGACACATATGGAGTTTATTTAGTCATGTTTTTACGGCCCTTGCTGCATCATGAATCTCACATGAACAATATAATTAAATTCCTTTTGTACTGATGACTTACAGGAGCCCAGAAGAAGAAGGCCGGGCCGGCAGCGAAAAAGAGGAGAGGAGCGTAAGCCAAGAGAAGAGGCACCGATCTTAAAGTAGTTTAGTTATTAGCTTTTAGTGTATATGAACAGAATAGAGCTTGTATTGCTTCTTGATGTTTTTGATGCAACCTGAAGTTCAGCAACAGAACAGTTTTCAGTAATGTAGGACGCATTTTGTTAAAATATTTAAACTAAATTCATAGAATCTAAATGTTTTTCAAATGAGGTAGAAGGTGAAGACTTCATTTTAAGATTTGTAATCAAAGTATTTTAACTATTTGGTGGAAAAAGAAGTTGCTTATAGTAGTTTGTTTGTGTTATTTTGTGACTTTAGTTCATTCAAATTCACCTATATAACAAAAACACTAACTGAGAGACAGACAAGCAACTCCTGTGTTTTGAAAGGTAAAATTACAGGTTTTTTCAAATAAATCTGGTGTCTTCAGGGCTGTTTGTCATCCAGGTAAAGCTTTTTTAAATATTCTAAATATAGCCCTTTTTTAAAATATTTTGCTGACAACTATACAGCAATATATTTCTGAGCGCTCTGCTGGCACCTTTCCTCCAAACTGACTATTGATAAGTACTTCGTCCACATCACTTCAAAATATACCTTTAAACTATATTCACAGACGCATGGCAGAACTTATGATATCACTGCTTATTTACTCACACTGCTTTTTCTTATCTGCAATAAAATTAATCATCATCATTTGATTGTATGTTGTGCTTTCTTTATCATTTAAAATGTACTTCATTGGTAGAAAGAAAAAATGGCCATTCTAACCAGGAATTAATCACGTTACTCGATACCGGACATTTTGCTTGTTTTGGGATTTTTTAAGATTATTTCTTGTATTGATTAAGACTAATAACTGTTCCATGGATATTATAAGACATTTCGTTAGATTTATACAAATGTAAAAACATTGTCCATATTTAACGCCTCCATGTTGTATATTAAAGGCAAGGCAAGGCAAGTTTATTTATATAGCACCTTTCAACACAAGGCAATTCAAAGTGCTTTACAAAAAACGAAAGACATTAAGAAAATGGCATTTAAAATCAGTCATTAAAAAGAAAATATAATAAAATAAACATTAAAAGAAAAAAAAAATACATGGATAAAAGTTACAGTGCAGTCTAAGATGTGAATAGTTCAATTAAAAGCAGCGGCAAAAAGAAAAGTCTTCTTGCTGGATTTGAAAGTAGTCAGAGTTGCAGCGGACCTGCAGGTTTCTGGGAGTTTGTTCCAGATGGAGCATAATAACTGAACGCTGCTTCTCCATGTTTAGTTCTGACTCTGGGGACAGAAAGCTGACCAGTCCCTGAAGACCTGAGAGATCTGGATGGTTCATCATTTAGCAGGAGGTCAGAAATGTATTTTGGGCCTAAACCATTCAGTGCTTTATAAACCAGCAGCAGTATTTTGAAATCTATTCTTTGACACACAGGAAGCCAGTGTAAAGACTTCAGAACAGGAGTGATGTGATCCACTTTCTTAGTGTTAGTGAGGACTCGAGCAGCGGCGTTCTGAATCAGCTGCAGCTTTCTAATAGATTTTTTAGTGAGACCTGTGAAGACACCATTGCAGTAGTCCAGTCTACTGAAGATAAAAGCATGGACAAGTTTTTCCAAATCCTGCTGTGACATTAGTCTTTTAATCCTAGATATATTCTTTAGGTGATAGTAGGCTGATTTAGTAACTGTTTTAATGTGACTGTTGAAACTCAGGTCAGAGTCCATGACTACACCTAGATTTCTGGCTCTCTGTTGTTTTGAACATTGCAGACTGAAGCTCAGCGCTAACTTTTATACGTTCTGCCTTGGCTCCAAAAACCATTACCTCAGTTTTATCTTTGTTTAATTGGAGAAAGTTCTGACACATCCAGTCATTGATTTGTTCAATGCACTTACTCAGTGTTTGAATTGGAGCGTAGTCTTCTGGTGAAATTGTTACGTAAATGTGTGTGTCATCCGCATAGCTATGGTAACTTATGTTGTTGTTTTTCATTATCTGAGCCAGTGGTAGCATGTAGACGTTAAAGAGAAGAGGCCCCAAGATGGAGCCTTGAGGTACCCCACATGTCATATTTGTCAACTCAGATGTGTATTTACCTATAGAAACAAAGTGGTTTCTGTCTTTTAAGTAGGATTCAAACCAATTTAGAATTGTTTTCGAAAGTCCCACCCAGTTTTCTAGTCGGTCTAGTAATATGCTGTGGTCAACAGTGTCAAACGCAGCACTGAGATCTAATAATACTAACACTGAAGTTCTGCCACTGTCTGTGTTTAAGTGGATGTCATTGAAGACCTTTACAAGAGCAGTCTCAGTGCTGTTGTTTGGACGAAAGCCTGACTGGAACACATCGAAACAACTATTTAAATGCAAGAAATTACTCAACTGTTGAAAAACAACTTTTTCAGTGATTGTACCTAGAAATGGCAGGTTTGATATGGGCCTGTAATTGTTCATTACTGAAGCATCTAGATTATCATTTTTTAAGAGCGGTTTAATGACTGCAGTTTTCAGGGCCTGTGGAAAAATACCTGAGTGAAGAGATTTGTTTACTATATGAAGTAGATCTGAGGCCATGCAACGAAAAACATCTTTGAAAAATCCTGTTGGAATAATATCAAGGCAGCAGGAGGAGGATTTCAGAAGTTGTATAATGTCCTCTAGGTTTTTATCATTAATCTGATGGAATTGTGTCATGGTGTTTGAATTGATATTAGGTGGACATAGAGACAACACATTTGCTGTTCCTGATGCAGAGGCACTGACTGCTTGTCTGATTTTCTGAATTTTGTCTGTGAAGAAGGAGGCAAAATTATTGCACGCCCTGGTGGATAGAAATTCAGAGGCTACTGACACTGGGGGGTTAGTTAGTCTGTCGACGGTAGCAAACAAGGCACGTGCATTGTTTTTGTTTTTGGTAATGATGTCAGAGAAGAAAGACTGTCGTGCCTTTTTCAATTCCAAATTATAAAGGCCAAGTCTCTCTTTATAGATTTCAAAGTGAACCTGGAGATTTGTTTTTCGAGTAAACAAAATTCTGAGTAAACATTTCCCTAGTATTTTCAGTTAAATATCGCTTTGTGGTTATCTCTTTTTGAACATTTTTGTGAACAGAAATAGAGCTCTCAAAGAACACACAGGAATGATCAGAGAGTGCAACATCAGTCACCACAACCTCAGAGATATTCAGACCCTTTGAGATAATTAAGTCCAGAGTGTGCCCCTTATTGTGCGTGGGCTCCGTCACATGCTGAGTCAGTCCATAGCTATCAAGAACACAAAACAGTTCCTTTGCCCCTCTGTCCTGGGGGTTGTCAACATGGATGTTAAAATCACCAACAATGACTAAACGGTCAAAGTCAATACACACTATAGACAGCAGTTCAGTAAAGTCATCAAAAAAGCTTGCACAGTATTTGGGTGGTCTATAGATATTTAGGAACAGAGCTCGAGAGGAGCATTTCAGCTGAAGGGCCACATATTCAAAAGAAGCAAAGTTCCCATAAGATGTCTTCCTGCATTGAAGGGAATTATTGAACAGAATAGCAACTCCACCTCCTTTCTTATGCATTCTTTCCTGACTCATAAAACTAAAGTTGGGAGGGGTTGATTCGATAAGAACAGCTGCACTGTTATTTTGTTCAATCCAAGTTTCCGTTAAAAACATAAAATCGAGATTGTGCTCAGTGATAAAATCATTGATTAAAAATGTTTTTCCTGCCAAAGACCTGACATTTAATAAAGCTAGTTTAAGTTCGTTAAACACACTATCAGTCATGTTTTTTGTAACAAGCTGTGGCTGACATGGAATCACTGCTAAATTAGATAAACTCACACAAACGCTTCGGAGACTGCAGATGCTTTCTTGAAGGGAGGGGCGGTGGTTGACGTAGGCACGGTGATGGAGACGGGGGAGATGGTGCGGGGGTAGAGGATATGCTGCCAGGGGAGGAGGTGCCAATCAATTCTTACATCTTCCACATGAACCTATTCTTCTTGTTGGGGTTTTCCACATTGCATTACATGTCACTTGTTAGATGCTTTTATCCAAAGCAACTTACATACTGAATACTGTGGGCAATCCCCACAGGAGCAATTTGGGGTGAAGTGTCTCAGGGACACAACGACATGCTGACTGCAGTGGGGTTTGAAGATCAGCACACTACCCACTGAGCAGTAACCCACTGCGCCACAGCCTTCCCTTTCCTTTAGTGTGTTATATAGGTTTTAGTGCATGTAAATGCTCTGTCAAGCCTAAAATCCCTGTGTTCCCTCCAGATGGAGTGAAAAAACACTCCAATACTGTTCCAACTCCTAATGTTTGATTATAAGCATGTATTTGCTTATACATTTTTGAAACAAAGCATATAGAGAGATGTTGACGATCTGCATGATATCACATCAAAAACACAGCTCTGTTCATGAAACAAACATCAGACTGATATCTCACTCATGAACATGAAGCTGACGGAGTAAATGAAGTACATTCAAAAGTTGACGACATCGGTCATATCATCTCATTTTCTGTGTGAAAGGCGACAGAGCTCTGCAGACAGGAAACACTCAACCTCAACGACACAGATAACACACACAGTGCATCTGCGGTGTGGGTGTGTGTGTGTGTGTGTGTGTGTGTGTGTGTGTGTGTGTGTGAACTTCCTGTGTCATAGGTTTCTTCTGTTTTTCTGCACAGTTTGCTGTCATTCTGTCTGCTGATCTGACGGTGAGTTGCTTTTAGTCTATATTACTAAACTGAACTCTTATGCTCTCACAGAAAACTGAACTCATACATATAACTATAAACCCAGAGAAAAGGGCTGCTGGTGCAAATATTAGAACATACTGTTTTGTTATTTAGGTTGCAGTTACAGAGCAGCTGAGCATTAATTACTATGTCATTTATTAACCATGTGATCTATAACTAATGTTTTGCTGATGCATTTTATTTAAAGTAACTTGTAGTTTACATGAATATTTCAATTTTGTTACCACTTTACGACAATTCTTATTAAAAAAAATTAAATGTTTACTGCACTGCATTAAAACTGCAAGCTATTAAATGTTAAAGCTTTTCCCGGCTTGAATATATGATGCAATATTTCAGTTGCAAATACATTATTTACATTTTTACCAGCTCAACTTACGTTAATGCATCAATTACAATTCATACATCTGTAATATTTAATAAACCTCTATAACTGTGTGCTTTTGTAACTTTAAATATTGCTGCTAATATACTTTACATAGTAAAATTCTAAATAAATTGTAATAGGGTAGTTTTTAAATGAATTTTTTTTACCAATATAATATTTTTAACGTGAAATATGTTAAATATTTCGTGATCTTGTCCTGAAGAAGATCACATTTTATCTATTTAATGATTTTCTTAATTATACTTCCTCTCGATGAGATTAAGATTCTTTGAACTACAATTATTTTCAACTGTTTTCTGCATACTTACTTTCCTCTTCATTCATTCATTGACTCCTATCTTTATAAATAAAGCCACCTCTGTGCTGCATGTTAACTTATGATCAGTAATTACAGTCTCATGTAAACGTTTGATTACAGCTGCTTTACAAAACCCACCGCTGAGTTTCTTTAACTTCAGTTTTCATTTTTTAGTTTCACACCCTCCATTTCTTCTTTTTTTCTGCATCTGTTGCTCTTTTTCACCCACTATCTGTTTGCTTTTACTTTCAGTTTTAACAGCATATAACAAAACACATTTAGTCGTCTGATAACAAAATGAAGATCGCGGCCTTCAACGGCAAAAACCTGGGATGGAAAAAAGTCACAGACAAGGCGGTCGTTCACATCCTCACCAAGGTGATGATCCTTCATAATCTCATTTTATAATAGCTTGATAATAACAGCAAACTGTGTAAAGTGAGTGATATCCAAACACTGTGTTTCTGTTACAGATCATGTCTCAGTACAGTGTGGTGCTGCTGCTGGAGGTGATGGATACGAGCGGGAAAGCCATGCAAAGGTTATTGAAAGAGCTCAACAAAACAAGGTGGGTCTTCTGCAGCGTTTTATTTTGCACTTTCATATCAACAGTTACAGTTTCTGCCACCTGGTAACTCAACTAAATACTTCAACCACCTAGAATCTATATATTTAAACTGTCATCTCACTCTTAAACATCAGGAGGAATGCTTGTTTGACTCAGTTGTTTCCAAATCTTATCGACAGTGCCCCACTTTTGTAGCTTTAAATATATTTTCAAGCATAGACGCACCAAGTAGGGAATAAGTCCTTACCCCAAGTGAAGGAGTTCAAGTATCTCGGGGTCTTGTTCTCGAGTGAGGGAACAATGGAGCGTGAGATGGGCCGGAGAATCGGAGCAGCGGGAGCGGTACTGCAGTCGCTTTACCGCACCGTTGTGATGAAAAGGGAGCTGAGCCAGAAGGCAAAGCTCTCTGTCTACCGGGCCATTTCCCTTCCTACCCTCACCTATGGTCATGAAGGATGGGTCATGACCCAAAGAACCAGATCGCGGATACAAGCGGCCGAGATGGGTTTTCTCCGCAAGGTGGCTGGTGTCTCCCTTAGGGATAAGGTGAGAAGTTCGGTCATCCGGGAGGGACTCGGAGTTGAGCCGCTCCTCCTTCGCGTCGAAAGGAGCCAGTTGAGGTGGTTCGGGCACGACCTAGGACCAGGTGGAGCGATTATATCTCTTCGCTGGCCTGGGAGCGCCTTGGGACCCCCCAGTCAGAGCTGGTTGATGTGGGGAAAGGAACGTTTGGGGCTCTCTGCTGGAACTGCTACCCCCGAGACCCGACCACGGATAAGCGGGAGAAGATGGATGGAAGGATGGACACACCCTATCACATGTCCCTTTGCTTTCAAACTATAGAATATATATTTGAAATATTTTCTGATGACTAGAACTGCAGTTTCAGCATGTGACAGAGTGCTGAAAAACTAAAGACACTTTTAGCGTGGAAGCATAAAAGTAACAGCAGCAAACTTCTTCTAAATCTTTCCTGCGTGACAACATTCATTGCTTTTACAGATTCTCTCAAAATTTCACAAATTCGGTGCAAAACTGGTATATTTACCACTAGGAATACATTTGAACATTTTCTTCACAAAGATTAGCCTATACTTCAAGTCTTTTATATATTATTAACTTAATAACGTGTTTTTACAGTTGACTTATAATTCAATCCCTGAAAGAGCCCTTTTCAAACACAAAAGGCTTTACAAAAACTAAAGATGATGTGTCCTGTGTGTTACGTGTGCTAACAGTTTGTTTCCCAATGATGCATAACCAACTGAATTAATCAATTGATGATTGGTTGGTTGGTTGGTTGGTTGGTTGGTTGGTTGGTTGGTTGGTTGGTTGAATGATTGGTTGAGTGGTTGGTTGGTTGGTTGGTTGGTTGGTTGGTTGGTTGGTTGGTTGGTTGGTTGGTTGGTTGATGGTTGGTTGGTTGGTTGGTTGAATGATTGGTTGAGTGGTTGGTTGGTTAGTTGGTTGGTTGGTTGAGTGGTTGAGTGGTTGGTTGGTTGGTTGAGTGGTTGAGTGGTTGGTTGGTTGGTTGGTTGGTTGGTTGGTTGGTTGAGTGATTGAGTGGTTGGTTGGTTGGTTGGTTGATGTGGTTGAGTGGTTGGTTGGTTGGTTGGTTGAGTGGTTGAGTGGTTGGTTGGTTGGTTGGGTTGGTTGGTTGGTTGGTTGGTTGGTTGAGTGGTTGAGTGGTTGGTTGGTTGGTTGGTTGGTTAGTTGATTGAGTGGTTGGTTGGTTGGTTGTGTGAGTGATTGACTACAGCCCTGACAAAAAACGTTTGAATGGAACAAAGGACGTGCTAATAACTAAGCTTTTCTCAACTACACACCAACTTTCCTGTAACATTTTGACCGTTTTCTGTTTCTCTCAGCTCCAACAGAAATAGTCCTTTCTCCATGACCTCCAGTTGCATGCTGGGACGTGACACCTACAAGGAGCGCTTCGTCTGTTTCTACAGGTACAACTGCCCAAAAATAAAATATATTATTAAGTATTGTTCATGTACATGTAGCCATGAGATATGTATATATATATGTGTGTGTGTGTGTGTGTGTGTGTGTGTGTGTGTGTGTGTGTGTGTGTGTGTGTGTGTGTGTGTGTCAGGGAAAAGGATGTGACTCTGGAGGATTGCCATCAGTATGAAGACGTTCAGGTTGGAGATGTTGACGCCTTCGCCAGAGAGCCGTTCGTCCTGCGCTTCAGCTGCCCCTCCACAGGTACCTGCTTCTATAAATAATGTATTTGAACAAGAAGGAAAATGGTGCAAGATTTGGTGGTTTTAATGGGCTTCAATGGTGACATTTATCTCCTTAAGGGTCTAAATGTATTTTTTGTTAATGTTAAAATGATTATTAATTATTATCTATCCATCTATCTATCACCCCAGATAAATAAAATAGATGACACTTATAATGCATAAGGTTGAAGTGTGTGTTTGTGTGTGTGTGTGTGTGTGTGTGTGTGTGTGTGTGTGTGTGTGTGTGTATGTGTGTGTGTGTGTGTGTGTGTGTGTGTGTATGTGTGGTGTCAGTGCTGAAGGACCTGGTTCTGATCCCGGTTCACACCAAACCTGATGACTCTCTGAAGGAACTGGACGAGCTGCACGACGTGGTCGACTCCATCAGGGAGAAGTGGGGAACTGATGTGAGTTTGATTTTGTTAGAGAACTCTCCCTGGTCCCCGGCTTAAGCTTCAACCTCAGGATCCATGTATCTGTGATCCTCTCCAGAAGGAGTCATCACATACAGAGACTAGTTCCTGAGCAGTGTCCTTCACATGCTGATATCCAAGAGAGGGAGTCACACAGTCACAAGATGGAGGAATAGAAAGCAGTATTCAATGTTTACTTCAGATTAGCTCCACGTCAGAAATGAGCATGCTTGATGTCTCTCTCCATAGAGGCTGAATCATCATGTTAATCACATAGCTATCATCTGCCTCAAACAGTCCTGATGCTCTTCTAGGTAATCACACACCCTGTCATGTTCACAGCTGCAGTCGGGATACTTTTGTTATCATATGAGTACATTCAGTATTTTCCCAACAACATTAAACTCTTGAAAATATTGAAAGTGCCACGTACATTTCAATATTACAGGATGTCCGTTGTGTTCATAACTCTAAATTTACAGTCAGGAGCATTTTTTTTATACCTCTTTTGCATAATTTAAATGAATTCCAAAGCCCCGGTTTTATCATTATTTTGAAGCAAACATTGTCTCAAAATTATTTTAGAAGAATTATCTAATATACCAGGATGTTACCATTTGAATTTTCTGTTAAACCTTAGTCCTTATGAAGAATACAGGGGAGTTTTCCTTCGTACGGCAGATGTTTAAAATCTGCTGTCTGACATTTCAGCCTTTAAACACTTTATGGTTGCCTTGCATTTGAATGATTAAAGATATGTAAATGCTGCTCTCGCTGTGATAAGAAGTGAAAGACTGTTGTTAGTTTTAGTTGTCCTTAATCAGAAGGAGATTTGTTAATATTTAACAGGTGGATGGTTTAGTTGTGCTTGAGTAAATTTGACCTACATTACCTGTACTTTACTTGAGTGTTATAATGTTTGATGCTTTTTACTTCTGACCTCTACATCCAAAAATATTTTACTATAAAATAAGCGCTTTGAGCACCAGGAAAAGCGTTTTATAAATGTATTATTATTATTATAAAACTACCATATTTACTCCTCTAGATTTATTTGACACTTAGTAACTTTTTACATTTTACATGTGTATATATGCTGCAGCACTGTACTAGAAGAGGTCCTGAAATTGGCTCATTATCCACATACAACATTAATTAAAACGTATTTGTGCGGTTAAAAAATATAACGTTCTGTGGTCATATTACACAATATTTCTGCAAAATTAGTACTTTTACGTTTGATACTTTAAGTACTGATAAAATACTGTTTTTTCTGCAGAACATTATGATTCTGGGAGATTTTAATGCCGATGGACGTTATCTCTCCAAGAAGAAGAAGGACACGATCCGTATCTCCTCCGCTCCTTATCATTGGCTGATAGACGATGATGTCGACACCACGAGTAGCAACAATAATGACCACACCTACGACAGGTAACACACATTTCATTGTTACAGTTTTTTCCCACACAACACAATGATATGTTTTAATTGACATCTTGCTGTGTAGCCCTGTATTACAAGATTACAATTATGTGTTATCGGTTTACATAATATAACAGATCATGCATTTTAGCCATTCCTCATTTCGCTCAATTTAACACTGACTTTGCACGGGCTGATTCTGTGAGAACAGCACCATCTACAGGCCTGTCATATGTACTACAGCGTCTCCAGCACTTTCGAACGGCAATGTCCGTGGCTGTCTCCTCCTGATTGGTGGAGTTGGCCCAATAGCCGTAGCGCCACTTCTGTGATGTCATAGAAGTGTTCAAATCTGCATCAGTCTGTATCAGATCCGTTGCAGCCCCTTTTTAAGAGATTTGGGTACGGAGGAAAAGAGAGAGGGTTGTGTTTTCTGACACTTGGTGAGTTCCCTGGAACACCGGGGACACATATTCATGTATAAAAGACGTACTAAAGTGCATTTTGCATGATAGCTCCCCTTTAAGTCAACGTTTACATTTTTTTTCAGTGTAGGAAGATGTTTTTGAACTGGGTTGGCAGTCTTAGAGACACAGGTGTTTTAACAGCTCCAAGTTAACCAGATACAGCACATACAGCTTTCATCCAGACTTTGTAGACTGTTGCCGTGAAGGTAAGGTACGTGTATTTATCTAGCACATTTTCAGACACAGAGGCAATTCAAAGTGCTTCACAAACGAAAATAACACAATAAATAAACACAATGGAATAACAGATTCATATAAACCATGCATAAAAGAGGTACAGAATAGTTTAAAAACAACTTTGTAAATAAAATAGGTGCTGCAAGAAGTGTAGGGATACAACAAGTTAAATTACCTCTGGGTAAGCAGCTGTACAAAGTGTTAAAGAGAACATGAAACTCTGTTATGTTTGAATCTTTGTCCGTGCAGAAAAGCTTTTTTAATATCCAAAGACAATCTCTGGACTTGAATCTTGATATTTCACCACACACAGGATCGTGGTGTTCGGGGAGAGCATGCTAAAAGCCATTGTAACTGGATCAGCCAAACCCTTCAACTTCCAGAGAGAGTTCCACCTGACGGACGAAGAAGTGAGACTCATCGACAGATTACTGAGATTACAGATTACTGAGCAACATGTTGGTGGTTATTAAACCTTTGTTTCTGCCCAGACTCTGAGTGTCAGTGATCACTACCCCGTGGAGGTGGAGCTGAAGCAGAAAGCAGCGAGAAAAAGAAAGGCACCGCCCGCCAAAGGACAAACTCACAGGAAAGGTAACGTTTGTTTTATTGACATCAGTGAGTTTTAGATATTGTATTTTCGCCTAAAACATGTGTAACAGTCTTTGTTTTAGGTCTGACGTGACTTTGCAATCACAGTGTTTACATATCTTCTTCTTAGACGTCATAAAAATGCATTTCCTTTGGTGTTTAAAGACTTTTTAAAAACTGACTTCTCTTTCATTTCTAAATGGACCGTTACAGGACCACAGAAGAAGAAGGCAAAGCTGGTGGCACCACAGAAGAAGAAGGCAGAGCCGGTAGCACCACAGAAGAAGAAGAAGAAGAAGGCAGATCCGGTAGCACCACAGAAGAAGAAGAAGGCAGATCCGGTAGCACCACAGAAGAAGAAGAAGAAGAAGAAGGCAGATCCGGTAGCACCACAGAAGAAGAAGAAGCCATCGAACACACCGACCAAGAGGAGACGTTTAGACAAATGAACAACAAATATACTTTCAGACATCATTTTGTCACATTTAAATAACCTCATTGAGGAAGAAAGACTCCATCTACTCAAACATGTGATTTAATTATTTCTCTGATGTGTTTTAGCTTCACTGTGCAGAAAGCTTAGTTAGACTTGTTGGTGGTGGAGGCCAAACACGGAGCAAAAAGATAGAAAATGTGACTTGGACAAAAATAGTCCTAATGAATGATTGTCTTGCTCTGTAACTGCTCGATGAAGATATAAGAAACTAGTCGTATCAACTTAAAATGTGATTACATGCCAGTGCTTATGTCTTAGCCCTCCACCAAGTCCAACCCTACCAAAGCTCAATTCAATCATTCATGTGCAATATCATATTTCGATGTAACTATTGATATTATCTATTTGAGTTTTTACTTATTTATTATATCATGCCTTTTTCTGATTTGACTTGTTGTTATTGTTGTTGTTGTTGTTGCTGTTGTTGTTGTTGTTGTTGTTGTTGTTGTTGCACCGTTCCTTTAATGCTGTAACACTGCAAATGACCCCACTGTGGAATCATAAAAGATGATCTTATCTCAAAGTTTGTTCTGATTGTTTCTAAGTGATCAGCTGGAGTTGAATTAGCCACAGAGGTCTCTCCATCTCCACAACAAACAGACCTGGTGACCAAACCCCCGTAACAACGATGAATAAAGAAGTTTCTTCCGCATGCTGTTCGACTGTCGCTAACTTTAGCTCTGCTTGGTTCTCAGATATCTTCAGATCCAGACGTCCCATCACTGAACACCTTCAGCAGAATACAACATAGAGTTAAAAAGCACCAAGATGTAAAAAGTGTTAGGTAAAAAGGTTTATGAAAAGAGTACTTCTACTTTTACTCAAGTACAAGATCTGAGTACTTCTACTTTTACTCAAGTACAAGATCTGAGTACTTTTACTCAAGAACAATACCTGGGTACTTCTACTTGTACTCAAGAACAATATCTGAGTACTTCTATCTTTACTCAAGTACAAGACCTGAGTACTTCTACCTTTACTCAAGTACAATATCTGAGTACTTCTACTTTTACTCAAGAACAAGATCTGAGTACTTCTACTTTTACTCAAGAACAAGATCTGAGTACTTCTGCTTTTACTGAGTACAAGGTCTGAGTACTTCTACTTTTACTCAAGAACAAGACCTGAGTACTTCTACTTTTACTCAAGAACAAGATCTGAGTACTTCTACTTTTACTCAAGTACAAGACCTGAGTACTTCTACTTTTACTCAAGTACAAGATATGAGTACTTATACTTTTACTCAAGAACAAGATCTGAGTACTTCTACTTAAGAACAAGATCTGAGTACTTCTACTTTTACTCAAGAACAAGATATGAGTACTTCTACTTTTACTCAAGAACAAGATCTGAGTACTTCTACTTTTGCTCAAGTACAAGATCTGAGTACTTCTACTTTTACTCAAGAACAAGATCTGAGTACTTCTACTTTTACTCAAGAACAAGATCTGAGTACTTCTACTTTTACTCAAGAACAAGATCTCAGTACTTCTACTTTTACTCAAGAACAAGATCTGAGTACTTCTACCTTTACTCAACTGAATTAATCAATTGATGATTGGTTGGTTGGTTGAATGATTGGTTGGTTGGTTGGTTGGTTGGTTTAATGATTGGTTGAGTGGTTGGTTGGTTAGTTGGTTGGTTGGTTGAGTGGTTGAGTGGTTGGTTGGTTGGTTGAGTGGTTGAGTGGTTGGTTGGTTGGTTGGTTGGTTGATGGTTGGTTGGTTAGTTGGTTGGTTGGTTGGTTGGTTGAGTGATTGAGTGGTTGGTTGGTTGGTTGGTTGAGTGGTTGAGTGGTTGGTTGGTTGGTTGGTTGAGTGGTTGAGTGGTTGGTTGGTTGGTTGGTTGGTTGGTTGATGGTTGGTTGGTTGGTTGGTTGGTTGAGTGGTTGAGTGGTTGGTTGGTTGGTTGGTTGGTTGGTTGATGGTTGGTTGGTTGGTTGAGTGATTGAGTGTTTGGTTGGTTGGTTGGTTGAGTGGTTGAGTGGTTGGTTGGTTGGTTGGTTGGTTGGTTGGTTGGTTGAGTGGTTGAGTGGTTGGTTGGTTGGTTGGTTGAGTGGTTGAGTGGTTGGTTGGTTGGTTGGTTTGGTTGGTTGGTTGGTTGGTTGAGTGGTTGAGTGGTTGGTTGGTTGGTTGGTTGGTTGGTTGATTGAGTGGTTGGTTGGTTGGTTGTGTGAGTGATTGACTACCGCCTGACAAAAAACGTTTGAATGGCAACCAAAGGACGTGCTAATAACTAAGCTTTTCTCAACTACACACCAACTTTCCTGTAACCAGTTTGACCGTTTTTCTGTTTCTCTCCGCTCCAACAGAAATAGTCCTTTCTCCATGACCTTCCAGTTTCATGCTGGGACGTGACAACCTACAAGGAGCGCTTCGTCTGTTTTCTACAGAGATACAACTGCCCAAATTAAAATATATTGAGTAAGTATTGTTCATGTACATGTAAGCCATGAGATATGTATATATATATGTGTGTGTGTGTGTGTGTGTGTGTGTGTATGTGTGTGTGTGTGTGTGTGTGTGTGTGTGTGTGTTGTGTGTGTGTGTGTGTGTGTGTGTGTGTGTCAGGGAAAAGGATGTGACTCTGGAGGATTGCCATCAGTATGAAGACGTTCAGGTTGGAGATGTTGACGCCTTCGCCAGAGAGCCGTTCGTCCTGCGCTTCAGCTGCCCCTCCACAGGTACCTGCTTCTATAAATAATGTATTTGAACAAGAAGGAAAATGGTGCAAGATTTGGTGGTTTTAATGGGCTTCAATGGTGACATTTATCTCCTTAAGGGTCTAAATGTATTTTGGCTACACGTGTCATTATATACCTATTATTGGAGCTGGCGTTACACCCTTGCATACATTTATGGGATATGCATTAACACAGGTAAAAAGATCTGCATTTAAAGAACATGTTAAAATGATTATTAATTATTATCTATCCATCTATCTATCACCCCAGATAAATAAAATAGATGACACTTATAATGCATAAGGTTGAAGTGTGTGTGTGTGTGTGTGTGGTGTGTGTGTGTGTGTGTGTGTGTGTGTGTGTGTGTGTGTGTGTGTGTGTGTGTGTGTGTGTGTGTGTGTGTGTGTGTGTGTGTGTCAGTGCTGAAGGACCTGGTTCTGATCCCGGTTCACACCAAACCTGATGACTCTCTGAAGGAACTGGACGAGTTGCACGACGAGTTGCTCGACTCCATCAGGGAGAAGTGGGGAACTGATGTGAGTTTGTTGGTGGTGGAGGCCAAACACGGAGCAAAAAGATAGAAAATGTGACTTGGACAAAAATAGTCCTAATGAATGATTGTCTTGCTCTGTAACTGCTCGATGAAGATATAAGAAACTAGTCGTATCAACTTAAAATGTGATTACATGCCAGTGCTTATGTCTTAGCCCTCCACCAAGTCCAACCCTACCAAAGCTCAATTCAATCATTCATGTACAATATCATATTTCGATGTAACTATTGATATTAGCTATTTGAGTTTTTACTTATTTATTATATCATGCCTTTCTCTGATTTGACTTGTTGTTATTGTTGTTGTTGTTGTTGTTGGTGTTGTTGTTGTTGTTGTTGTTGTTGCACTGTTCCTTTAATGCTGTAACATTAAACACCTTCAGCAGAATAAAACATAGAGTTAAAAAGATGTAAAAAGTGTTAGGTAAAAAGGTTTATGAAAAGAGTACTTCTACTTTTACTCAAGTACAAGATCTGAGTACTTTTACTCAAGAACAAGATCTGAGTACTTCTACTTTTACTCAAGTACAAGATCTGAGTACTTCTACCTTTACTCAAGTACAAGACCTGAGTACTTTTACTCAAGTACAAGACCTGAGTACTTCTACTTTTACTCAAGTACAAGATCTGAGTACTTTTACTCAAGTAAAAGACCTGAGTACTTCTACTTTTACTCAAGAACAAGATCTGAGTACTTCTACTTTTACTCAAGTACAAGATCTGAGTACTTTTACTCAAGAACAAGATCTGAGTACTTCTACTTTTACTCAAGTACAAGATCTGAGTACTTCTACCTTTACTCAAGTACAAGACCTGAGTACTTCTACTTTTACTCAAGTACAAGATCTGAGTACTTCTACTTTTACTCAAGTACAAGATCTGAGTACTTTTACTCAAGTACAAGACCTGAGTACTTCTACTTTTACTCAAGTACAAGATCTGAGTACTTTTACTCAAGTAAAAGACCTGAGTACTTCTACTTTTACTCAAGAACAAGATCTGAGTACTTCTACTTTTAATCAAGTACAAGATCTGAGTACTTCTACCTTTACTCAAGAACAAGATCTGAGTACTTCTACTTTTGCTCAAGTACAAGATCTGAGTACTTGTACTTTTACTCAAGAACAAGATCTGAGTACTTCTACTTTTACTCAAGAACAAGATCTGAGTACTTCTACCTTTACTCAAGTATAAGATCTGAGTACTTCTCCCACCTCTGGTTAAATCTCTGTTTCCTTGTTTGTTGTCATTGTTGATGCTGCAGATAGAGTTGCTGTGATGCAACATTTCAGACTACGTATTGTTGTATCATATCATGTTCATATAAATGACCTGATTGGGCTGGTTTTAAAACCTAAAGTAGGATGAAATACAATCACACAGACACATCACCTCTCATGGTTAACTGACCAGAGGCAGTACGGCTGAAATAAGGAGCCAAACAAACAAGTAGATCAGCTTTTTTCCAAAAAAGACTGCAATGAAGTTATTTTTCAGGTTCAGTTATGGATTGATTTTGCATGAATGGCTTCGTCCTCCAGCAGAATGAACAGGTAGCTTCTTGACATTTCCCCTGAAAGTCAGATATTTGACACCGCGTCTCCTCCTCCTTCGGGAGAGGATTAAAAAGCCACGAGACACCTGAGACAGCTCACTGTGGCTGGACATCTTACACTGACTGGTCCACTTCTTTTTGACTGCCATTTTCTGCAAGTCTTCTTCTTCTGCATTTGATCCCAAACCTCTACTATTTTCTTAGTCTTTGCACAACCTGCCTCTCTGCTTCCTTTCAATCCACTCTCCTGTCTCCATCTTTCTCTCAGTCTCAGCTCCTCTCCCTCCACGATGAGTCTGAGTCGTTCGAAGCGGATCAGCTCTAGCAGTTCAGTCCGCAGCAGCAGTGGAGTTGGCTCCAGGAGGCTCAGTGGCTATGGTTCTGGTCCTGGAGGTTTCAGCGGTCTCTCTTTGAGCAGCAGCTCTTTGTACGCAGGCACTAACGGGCTCCACCACGGCCTCGGGGCCCCGCTGGCCTCTCTGTCCGTCAACAGGAGCCTGCTGGCCCCTCTGAACCTGGAGATAGACCCCAGCCTCTCCATGAGCCGTGCCCACGAGAAGGAGCAGATCAAGAGCCTCAACAACCGCTTCGCCACCTTCATAGACAAGGTACAGAGACGGAGCTCCATTCAGCTTTTACAGGAGGGGGAAAGGCACTTTGGTATTATTGTTATATGTCTTTATTGAACAAGGATCATGCATAGAAATAAACCTCATACAGAAGAGACCATTCGTCATTTACAGAGGGGGGAAATTAAAACGTATTTTTATTATTATTGTATGTCTTTATTAAATCCATTAAAATACATCAATCAGAAAGAGTTAAGACGCCAGATCAAAGCTAAAAGCTCATTTCCATCTGTAGTCCTTAGTTACACACATAACAATCACCTAGTGCCTACACACAATTAAAACAGATCAAAATACTACTGTCACTACTTTTTTCAAATATTTCCATGTTTCATAGGCAAGGTAAAGAGATGGAGTTCCGTTCAGCATTTACAGCGGGGAAAGCCATTTTTGTATTATTGTTATATGTCTTTATTGAATGCATCATAATCAGAATCAGGTTTATCACCAGGTAGGTTGACACGTACGAGGAATTTGACTTGGTGCCGTGGTGCATATATAAAAGTAAAACAAAAATTAAAAACACAGATAGAGAACTATTTTAAGAAATAATTATAATATTAAAAAATAATAAATATAGTCAAATATATCAGTATTTACATTGAAATAAATACAAAAATCAAAAAGAGTTGAGACGCCAGATAATAGATAAAAACTCATTTCCATCTGCAGTCCTTGGACAGTTACACATAACAACAAAACCACTATAAAAATTTGCCAAAATCAAAATACTGAGATAAAAAAACAGATGTGTAAAATATTAATGCTACTTCTTTACTCAAGTAGTTCCATGTTTTGCTACTTAATACTTGAATACCAACGGTTTTACTTCAGTAAATATTTGATTGGGGACTTGTTGCTATGTTTCTCTGCACTGTAGTTGTTACAAATGGGTGAAGCAGGTAGGACTCAAATGCAGAATTTAACAAAAAGCAAGCTTTATTAAATAATAAAAGCAGTGGCAAAAAAGTCAGTATCCAAAATATCCAATATAAACGAGCAGCACAAGGAACCCAGACCGTGGAATAACATGGAGGGGAAACAATGAACCGACATGGAACACAGGGGAAGACTAAATACCCAGAAGGGTAATCACAGGACAAGACACAGCTGGGCAGGGGAGGCAGAAACACAAGGGCAACAGGTGAACACAATGAGACAATCAGACACACCAGGGAAACTAACGACAGGGAGGAAAACACAGACAAGACACAAGGAGGAAGACAAAACACCGAATGAACAGACTTACAAAACCCATAACCAGACAGACAACACTAAAACCGTGACATAAACCTGGGAGTGTGACAGTAGTATTCCTACAAAAATAACAATGCTATTTTGGCCTTTAAAATGTGAGGATTTCTGACTTTTTTATAATCTAAATAATGACTCTCTTTCTGCTTCAAAATGGAAATTGAATCCACTGAACTTGCTCTTTTAAAAGGTAATAACAATATTAACAGTTGAAAAAAAATGAAACAACACACCCTTTGTCCTACAAACAAAAGTTAATTTAATTAATTAATTTATTCGCATTTGATGTCTCCTTTAAAATGTGCCCCCAAATGTTGACACCGTCACATTGTTTACATGTTGTCCTTTCACATTTCATTGTTATTTAGAAATTGGTTAGAGCCACTTCAACAACACACGCTGACCTTGAGGACGACCTACACACGCTGAAACATAGAGGAGCTTTCATGAGGGATACCTTTAATAAAAAAGTAAAATAGTGGGTGTTAAATTGGGAAGTCAGTCTGAGAAGAAGCTGAGTTGTTCCCACAGGAGGAGAAAGCCGCTCTGAGATAAAGCCGTTCATTGAAACCGTACTCAGGGAACATCTCTGTTTCTCACGGAGTCGATAACACGCCTCACAAAGGAGCCATTGTTGCTTCAGGAGAGATTCACTTCAGGTGCACAGAGACACAGAGACACATCTATGAATGTACTTTTTTTATGGACCACAAAAAGTCCCTATTCTGCTTTGTGTTGGTTTCCCTTCCCTGTGGTGATCTATAGGGTTTTGTGCACGGCTAAAGTCCCTGTGTTCCCTCCATTGGACTTCTTTGTTTACTTCCTGAACACAGTGACATCACTACATAACACTCGCACTCCTATTGGCTAGCGCTCCAACACATTGTACGTGATAGGCTAAGAGCCGGGACATCTCTAAGCGGTTGACCAATCACAACAGAGCCAGCCAGCTAACCAATCAGAGCAGACTGGGCTCTCGTTTCAGACAGAGGGTGAAAAGAGGTGCTGCAGCACAGTGTGAGAAAAACAAAGAGCTTTCTTTACATTAAAGCATGGAGACATGTAGAGAGACTACATACTGATATACACCTGAACATCAGCAGGAGAGGACTCTTTAAAGTAGAGACACTACATACTGATATACACCTGAACATCAGCAGGAGAGGACTTTTTAAAGTAGAGACACTACATACTGATATACACCTGAACATCAGCAGGAGAGGACTCTTTAAAGTAGAGACACTACATACTGATATACACCTGAACATCAGCAGGAGAGGACTCTTTAAAGTAGAGACACTACATACTGATATACACCTGAACATCAGCAGGAGAGGACTCTTTAAAGTAGAGACACTACATACTGATATACACCTGAACATCAGCAGGAGAGGACTCTTTAAAGTAGAGACACTACATACTGATATACACCTGAACATCAGCAGGAGAGGACTCTTTAAAGTAGAGACACTACTGATATACACCTGAACATCAGCAGGAGAGGACTCTTTAAAGTAGAGACACTACATACTGATATACACCTGAACATCAGCAGGAGAGGACTCTTTAAAGTAGAGACACTACTGATATACACCTGAACATCAGCAGGAGAGGACTCTTTAAAGTAGAGACACTACATACTGATATACACCTGAACATCAGCGGGAGAGGACTCTTTAAAGTAGAGACACTACATACTGACATACGCTTGAACATCAGCAGGAGAGGACTCTTTAAAGTAGAGACACTACATACTGATATACACCTGAACATCAGCAGGAGAGGACTCTTTAAAGTAGAGACACTACATACTGATATACACCTGAACATCAGCAGGAGAGGACTCTTTAAAGTAGAGACACTACATACTGACATACACCTGAACATCAGCAGGAGAGGACTCTTTAAAGTAGAGACACTACATACTGACATACGCTTGAACATCAGCAGGAGAGGACTCTTTAAAGTAGAGACACTACATACTGATATACACCTGAACATCAGCAGGAGAGGACTCTTTAAAGTAGAGACACTACATACTGACATACACCTGAAAATCAGCAGGAGAGGACTCTTTAAAGTAGAGACACTACATACTGATATACACCTGAACATCAGCAGGAGAGGACTCTTTAAAGTAGAGACACTACATACTGATATACACCTGAACATCAGCAGGAGAGGACTCTTTAAAGTAGAGACACTACATACTGATATACACCTGAACATCAGCAGGAGAGGACTCTTTAAAGTAGAGACACTACATACTGATATACACCTGAACATCAGCAGGAGAGGACTCTTTAAAGTAGAGACACTACATACTGATATACACCTGAACATCAGCAGGAGAGGACTCTTTAAAGTAGAGACACTACATACTGATATACACCTGAACATCAGCAGGAGAGGACTCTTTAAAGTAGAGACACTACTGATATACACCTGAACATCAGCAGGAGAGGACTCTTTAAAGTAGAGACACGACATACTGATATACACCTGAACATCAGCAGGAGAGGACTCTTTAAAGTAGAGACACTACATACTGATATACACCTGAACATCAGCGGGAGAGGACTCTTTAAAGTAGAGACACTACATACTGACATACGCTTGAACATCAGCAGGAGAGGACACTTTAAAGTAGAGACACTACATACTGATATACACCTGAACATCAGCAGGAGAGGACTCTTTAAAGTAGAGACACTACATACTGATATACACCTGAACATCAGCAGGAGAGGACTCTTTAAAGTAGAGACACTACATACTGACATACACCTGAACATCAGCAGGAGAGGACTCTTTAAAGTAGAGACACTACATACTGACATACGCTTGAACATCAGCAGGAGAGGACTCTTTAAAGTAGAGACACTACATACTGATATACACCTGAACATCAGCAGGAGAGGACTCTTTAAAGTAGAGACACTACATACTGACATACACCTGAAAATCAGCAGGAGAGGACTCTTTAAAGTAGAGACACTACATACTGATATACACCTGAACATCAGCAGGAGAGGACTCTTTAAAGTAGAGACACTACATACTGATATACACCTGAACATCAGCAGGAGAGGACTCTTTAAAGTAGAGACACTACATACTGATATACACCTGAACATCAGCAGGAGAGGACTCTTTAAAGTAGAGACACTACATACTGATATACACCTGAACATCAGCAGGAGAGGACTCTTTAAAGTAGAGACACTACATACTAATATACACCTGAACATCAGCAGGAGAGGACTCTTTAAAGTAGAGACACTACATACTGATATACACCTGAACATCAGCAGGAGAGGACTCTTTAAAGTAGAGACACTACATACTAATATACACCTGAACATCAGCGGGAGAGGACTCTTTAAAGTAGAGACACTACATACTGACATACGCTTGAACATCAGCAGGAGAGGACTCTTTAAAGTAGAGACACTACATACTGATATGTACTGAACATCAGCAGGAGAGGACTCTTTAAAGTAGAGACACTACATACTGATATACACCTGAACATCAGCGGGAGAGGACTCTTTAAAGTAGAGACACTACATACTGACATACGCTTGAACATCAGCAGGAGAGGACTCTTTAAAGTAGAGACACTACATACTGATATACACCTGAACATCAGCAGGAGAGGGCACTTTTAATTTAAGTGATACATTCTGTGTAAAATTGTTTACACAGAAGTGACATGTAATGTAATAGAATCTGTATAAATGGTTAATGAAATGTTCTGCTAATTTTCCTTTAAAATATATATTTTTAGTGTTGTTGAGCAGCTAGATATTCTTAATTTAAATTGCAGAATCGTCTCCAAATTTAAGTTTTAAATGTTCTCATTCATTTCAGATTGCCAACGTGTTTGTAAGACATTGCATTATGAAAAGTAAAATAATTGATAATTGCTACTGACGTTTCTAATTGTAGAGTTTCAAGAGAGAATATTGTGATAGAAAGACATTTTGTATCTTCATCCTCTTCTCTATACGAGTCTCATGTTGTATTTCCAGCTGACAGGTGACACACAAAAGAGTCTCTGTTTGCTTTCGTGGTTGCAGAAGCTTTTAGCTGCAGGAGAAGTGAGACTCTTTGGGGTCCTGGTTGCATAATAGCAATAAATGGTCCTTGAGTACTTCCAATTTTGGACTTTGAGGCAATAGGACCTCTTCTTCTTCCCCTCAGACCTGCTAAAAGGCAACGGACTAATAAACATACCCTGCACTTAACTGTGTAATCCAATATGGCTGCTGCACACAGCATTAAAACATTAAAGAACCCCCCCCCCCCATGTAGAGAGTAATCTGTCTGATGCAGAAAGCAGGATGCTGGAAGACAACCCAGTTTAATTCTGCATGAACCGACATACATGGAAATGTGTTAGTAAGGCATCCGAAGACACAGCGAGTTAATTGATATGGAACATTTCAACAGTGAGGACACTCAAAGTATAGCAGCATTTACATAGAAATAGAATGGAATAAATTATGAAATAAAATTCGGCAGTAATAAAAAAAGAAAACAGATAGTTTGTACATTGTGTGCATTAATGTAATGCATATAGTTTGCCTGGTAAAAGGGCTACTAGAACCACAAACCTTACATCGAGCTTGAGGGAATGCACCTGGGATTTAGACCTTGAATCAGTGGCATTAAGGATATTTAAAGGGCACCTACTGTATCATGCTATTTGTAGGCAATAGCATAGGTCTCAGATATATAAAAATATATAAAAAACATGTCTATGAAGTGTTTTGCTCAAAATACCAAACAGATCATTCTAGCGACGCCTCATATCCCTCTGTTTCACTTCCTGTTTCAAAAGTGCTGATTTGGGTATAAAGCTTTAAAGAGGAGGGGTCTGAGCTCATGCGGGACCCGGCAGCTACCGTCTAAACTAAATGCTGCCGTGATGAAACGCCATATCATGGATTATCAAGGATCTGAAACAGTCTGGATCTCAAAGGCTTTCTCTCTTGCCGGTTATACCACAAGGTGAGTTCCTTTTTACTTCCTGCTTCTTCACACACATGCTCTCCAGTACAGGTTAGCTCTGAGTGTTAGCGATGCTAATGTAAACACCGACCATATTACGTCCAAAACAGTCGGGCATTGTTTCTGATGGCAACGTTTCTGATTGGGCCGTGAGTCCACATTTCAGATATTACGTCATATCGGACGCAAATCTGGATCAGCTCCGTGGTTCCCCGTTTTTAGAGATTTGGGTACGGAGGAAAAGAGAGGGTTTTATTTCCTGACGCTGCGTGAGTTCCCCGACGCACCGGGGACACATGTTGATGGATAGAAGACATCAAAAAGTGCATTTTGCATGATAGGTCCCCTTTAAGCTATCTGTCCCATTTCCGTCCTTTGAGTTGTTGTAACCGGATGATAGCGGTTGTTTCTCCGAGGGAGAGATCATTCTCCTCCGAACACAACACAGGCTTTGTTTCGGAGGCTGCAGGGATAAAAGGTGTTGGATATACCCGGCTGCAGGCGGGAAACACGAGCTGAGCAGATACAGGCCGGTGTTGAGATGCTGGAACGACGACAGTATTACCTCTGAAGACGGACCTCATTCTGCAGCTACAAAAACATTTTTATGTAATGTGTTATTATCTGCTGAGGAGGAAGTGATTTGTCATGAAGGAATGTTTGGTTTGTCCATCCTCTGCTCTGAGAGGCTTTATGTGAGGAGGCTCCGGATGTCTGGAGGTCAAGATGAGATGATGATATTCGTGATGGTCCTAGCTCACAGGGAAAATAATATTTACTACGGTGGCCCTGAAGGTCAAAACATAACATTTCCCAAAAAACTTTTCAGAAAATACAGAGATATTTCAGAAAACTGAACAATGTTTCACAAAGTATTCCAGAAAACACAAACCCATTTTGAAAAGGGGACAACGTTTACCTTGTAGTGACCACTATTTAACACTGGTAACACTGGGACATAATTCACGCATGGAACTACGGGTTGGGGGTATTGTTTCCGCACGGACATATGTGTTGTTAACTTTATATGTTGTGTGCCCTCCTGTCTCTCCCTCTTGTCGACCCGGGCTGCGACCCGACAACATGTCTATTTCTACTCCTCATTAAAGTACCCTTTTGCACCTTCGATGCACCGCCTCCGACTCCCATATCTCCTGGCACTATATTGGTGACTCTGACACGTCTGGGGAAGTTTCCGAGACGAAGCCGAACACGGCAAAAGGAACTCAGGTTCCTTTCTCGAAATGCCGGGGATTTTTTGGAGACGTCCGTGGCTGCCACCGGCACGCGGACTGAGGCTCGGTGCGTGCTCCGCAGAAGGCTGGAGACGTTGCTCGCCGTTCCCGCATCGGGGGGACGATGCACGACCTGCTGGGTCGACCAGCAACCCCATGGCTACCTCATGGGGCTGTTTCTTCGGGGCGTGCGGCTGCACGTCCCAGCGGCGCTAGCTAACCACGACTAGCAGCTATCCACGTGGGGCTAACGACGGCTAGCAGCTACCAATGGCTGCCAGCTAACGGCCTCAGCTAACGGCTAGCTGCTAACGGCTAGCTGCTAACGGCTAGCTGCTAACGGCTATCGACCTTTTCGAGCTTTTCCTGGTGCCTGAGAGGAGGTTTGACCATGTCTGGTTGGCCTCGTGTGAATCCTCTCGCTATTTCGCCCACCTGTTTTTTGACCGTGGACAGTACGGCCCTTTTTGAGTTTTTTCTGGTGCCTGAGAGGAGGTTCGACCATGTCTGATCGACCTCGTGTGGACACTCTCACCTGTTTCACCACCTCGACGGCGGCTTCAGACGCCACTCACGCTCATCGACGCCTGGGTGGTGCACTCCTGGACCCCGTCTCGCCTCGGCGGTTTCGGACGTCCCCATGCCTTCATCGGCCCGTGGGTGGCGCGCTCCGGGACCCTGCCTGGCCTCTTCCCTCGCCTCGACGGTTTCGGACGTCGCCCATGCGGCCATCGGCCCGTGGGTGGCGCGCTCCGGAGCCTGTCTGGCCTCTTCCTTCGCCTCGGCGGTTTCGGACGTCCCCATGTCTTCATCGGCCCATGGGTGGCGCGCTCCGGGACCCTGCCTGGCCTCTCCTCTTACCGCGGCTCACGGTTCATTTCGACGGCGGCTCCGGACGGCGCCCCGTCTGGCCTCTCCCCTGTCCACGGCTCCTTCCTCCCGGGGATGCTGCTCCTGCCCCCCGGGGACCCGGTTCTTTCCCCCCGAGGACTTGGTGCCCGCTGCCGTTGTACCCTCGCCTGCGGCCGGGCAGCGCTCCTCCGTGCTGGGGACCACCGGGATGTTCGCGCCGTCCCCGCGTCGCAGCGCTGCGGCCCCCTTACGACGCCTACTGCGGCCCCGTTCCGGCCCGTCTTCCACCCCCCGGTGAGGATGCCCTCGTTAAAACCCTACCCTCTCCTGCGGCCCCCTTCCGACGGCCCGTTCCATGGCCCGGCCCTCACCTGCAACCCCACCCTCCTCGGCCCCTGTGGTGCTTCCTCCCGGACACGGGGATAGTGTCCATGGTTGAATTCTGGGGGGGCTTGTGTAGTGACCACTATTTAACACTGGTAACACTGGGACATAATTCACGCATGGAACTACGGGTTGGGGGTATTGTTTCCGCACGGACATATGTGTTGTTAACTTTATATGTTGTGTGCCCTCCTGTCTCTCCCTCTTGTCGACCCGGGCTGCGACCCGACAACATGTCTATTTCTACTCCTCATTAAAGTACCCTTTGCACCTTCGATGCACCGCCTCCGACTCCCATATCTCCTGGCACTATAACCTAAACATTTCAGTAAAATATTTTCAGAAGAGACGACAACGCTAATGAATGTTTCCATGCTGAACAACGGCAACATGACAACGTTTCCATTGGTCCCTCTTCTTTAGAGAGACCAGGAAATGATGGATACACGGATCGTGTTCAAATCAATAGGCAACGCAATACTCCTAATGAATAATGACCACGCATCAAAACACACATTCAGAACCTAAAGGAACCACTGTTTGGAAAATGAGAGAGTAGAAAGAGTACCAGGTATTTGGGTTCAAAATGTAAGAAGTAAAAGGACATGTATTTGTTGTTTCAACATGTAAGAAGTAGAAGTACAGTATTTGGGTCAACATGTAGAAGAAGAAAAAGTCAGGTGTTTGGGTTCAACATTTAAGAAGGTAGAAATGGTACAGGTATTTGAGTTAACATGTAAGAAGTAGAAAGTACAGGGATTGGGGTTCAACATGTAAGAAGAAGAAAGTACAGTGTTGGGAGTTGCAACATTGAAGAAGTAGAAAGTACAGGTATTTAGTTCAACATGTAAGAAGTATGAAAGTACAGGTATTGAGTTCAACAGTTAAAGAAGTAGAAAAGTACAGGTATTTGAGTTCAACATGTTAAGAAGTAGAAAGTACAGGTATTTGGTGTTCAACATGTTCAACATGTGAGAAGTAGAAAGTACAGGTATTTGGGTTCAACATGTGAGAAGTAGAAAGTACAGGTATTTGAGTTCAACATGTAAGAAGTAGAAAGTACAGGTGTTTGGGTTCAACATGTAAGAAGTAGAAAGTACAGGTATTTGGGTTCAACATGTAAGAAGTAGAAAGTACAGGTATTTGGGTTCAACATGTAAGAAGTAGAAAGTACAGGTATTTGAGTTCAACATGTAAGAAGTAGAAAGTACAGGTATTTGCGTTCAACATGTAAGAAGTAGAAAGTACAGGTATTTGTGTTCAACATGTAACAAGTCAAAGTAAAAAGTCGTGGAGTAAAGTATTGATACCAGAAAAATGTACTTAACGAAGTATTTGTACTCCACTACTTCCCACTCTATTCAAAGGTATTTATTTGACCTTCTGCATCGTCTGGATATACTTTAAAGACTCTTCCTCTGTTATTCTTACCCCTCCAACGCTAGGTGCGTTTCCTGGAGCAGCAGAACAAGATGCTGGAGACGAAGCTGGACCTCCTGCAGGGTCAGGGGGTGGTCCGCTCCAACGTGGAGCCCCTGTTCGAGGCCTATATGGCGGGTCTGAGACGCCAGATGGACCTGGTCAACAACGACAAGACCAAACTGGACGGAGAGCTGAGGAACATGCAGGGCCTGGTGGAGGACTACAAGCACAAGTACATGGGTTTTATATATTTTAAAAGTCAAAGTAAAAGTCAACTTTATCGTCAATCCTTCAGTTTGTGAGTACAGAGAGAGATCTAAATACCGTTTCTCACAATCCCGAAGACAAAAAAAAAGATATATAAAAAGATATATATATATACACAATCAACAGACACATTTATACATATGCACACATTAAGACCTAAATAAAAGCACAACAATCAATAATCAAAAATAACAGTCACTTCAATATCTTTGGGATATGTACAAAGTGTCATACCGGTTGTCATCAATATATCACAGGTCTCAGATATATACAGAACCTGTCTCTGATTGGCTGAAACACCAAACAGATCATTGCAGCATTACCCATAATCCCCTCTGTTTCAGCCCTGTTTCAAAAGTGCTGACTCTCTGGCCGTTTCTCAATCTCGAAGCCAATATTTCAAGGATGCTACGTCATCGAGTGCCGCCGAAGGACTGTTCCAATCTCCAGCATACTTGGAATTCCACCGAGGCGGCGTCCTTGGTTTGGGGGTAATTTCGAGGCTGCACATGGGTAGACTTCGCGTCCTTCAAATCCCCACAATGCTTTGCCCACGGACCAATTTCCCCAAATCTGTGGCGGAAAATGTAAGGGCGGGGCCTCTCATATGACGCACACCTGCACACTTGCTAGCCTGTTCCACTCTTCGTTTTCCGAATGCCAGGAAGTATTCTTGCCTAGCTTCTGAAGGAAGTGACTCGGAAGACAAAAGCGACTACCAAGCAAGCATTCTCGCGATTGATAAACGGTTCTCAATCGTGAGGATGCTGGCTTGGTAGTCGCGTACTTCCAAGTCACTTCCTTCAGAAACGAAGCCAGTATGCTTCCAAGCCACGGCTTCGGAAAACGAAGAAGAATGGAACAAGCTAATAAGTGTGCCACTCTCTCTAACGGTTTCAACATAAACTGTACCGAAAATAAATACCTCACGATGTCGATCTAATTATGAACTTGCTTTACTTTCAGGAACACATTTTTCGTGATAACACATTTAACAAAGTCACACATTTACCAACACGTGTTCTACGACACTACATACTGACATTTAAATGTGTGCTGCGTCGGTTCAGCCATTCTCCGTAAGGGTTTTGAAATTGCTCCGTGCGCAAAGCATTGTGGGGATTTTAAGGAGTCTACCCATGTGCAGCCTCGAAATTACCCCCAAACCAAGGACGCGGCCTCGGTGGAATTCCAAGTATGCTGGAGATTGGAAAAGTCCTTCGGCGACACTCGATGACGTAGCATCCTTGAAATATTGGCTTGGAAGCCAGCGTCCTCGAGATTGAGAAACGGCCACGGCCCGTGTCTGTTACTTTAGATGAAAATAAGGAGCCCCTCCCCACGCCCCTCTGAGAGACATTTGGTTACAAAGAACTCAATGGAGCTCTAGGAGGAGATTCAGGTGTGGGGGGGGGTTACCTTGGTTGCTGATTGGCTAATGGTTACACAAGACAACACATCAAGAGAGAGAATCTTTGTTCCGGAAACTTTGAGAGTCTCTTTACACAGAGGGTACACATGTTGATGTAGAAGAGACATGAAGAAGAGGGGACACATGTTGATGTAGAAGAGACATGAAGAAGAGGGTACACATGTTGATGTAGAAGAGACATGAAGGAGAGGGGACACATGTTGATGTAGAAGAGACATGAAGAAGAGGGGACACATGTTGATGTAGAAGAGACATGAAGAAGAGGGGACACATGTTGATGTAGAAGAGACATGAAGAAGAGGGTACACATGTTGATGTAGAAGAGACATGAAGAAGAGGGGACACATGTTGATGTAGAAGAGACATGAAGAAGAGGGGACACATGTTGATGTAGAAGAGACATGAAGAAGAGGGGACACATGTTGATGTAGAAGAGACACGAAGAAGAGGGTACACATGTTGATGTAGAAGAGACATGAAGAAGAGGGGACACATGTTGATGTAAGAAGAGACATGAAGAAGAGGGGACACATGTTGATGTAGAAGAGACATGAAGTAGAGGGGACCACATGTTGATGTAGAAGAGGACATGTTAAGAAGAGGGGGACACATGTTGATGTAGAAGAGACATGAAGAGAAGAGGGGGACACATGTTGATGTAGAAGAGACATGAAGAAGAGGGGACACATGTTGATGTAGAAGAGACATGAAGAAGAGGGGACACATTGTTGATGTAGAAGAGACATGAAGAAGAGGGGACACATGTTGATGTAGAAGAGACATGAAGAAGAGGGGACACATGTTGATGTAGAAGAGACATGAAGAAGAGGGGACACATGTTGATGTAGAAGAGACATGAAGAAGAGGGGACACATGTTGATGTAGAAGAGACATGAGAAGAGGGGACACATGTTGATGTAGAGGAGACATGAAGAAGAGGGGACACAGTGTTGATGTAGAGAGACATGAAGAAGAGGGGACACGTGTTGATGTAGAAGAGACATGGAAGAAGAGGGGACACGTGTTGATGTAGAAGAGACATGAAGAAGAGGGGACACGTGTTGATGTAGAAGAGACATGAAGAAGGGGGGGACACATGTTGATGTAGAAGAGACATGAAGAAGAGGGGACACATGTTGATGTAGAAGAGACATGAAGAAGAGGGGACACGTGTTGATGTAGAAGAGACATGAAGAAGAGGGGACACATGTTGATGTAGAAGAGACATGAAGAAGAGGGGACACATGTTGATGTAGAAGAGACATGGAGAAGAGGGGACACATGTTGATGTAGAAGAGACATGAAGAAGAGGGGACACATGTTGATGTAGAAGAGACATGAAGAAGAGGGGACACATGTTGATGTAGAAGAGACATGGAGAAGAGGGGACACATGTTGATGTAGAAGAGACATGAAGAAGAGGGGACACATGTTGATGTAGAAGAGACATGAAGTAGAGGGGACACATGTTGATGTAGAAGAGACATGAAGAAGAGGGGACACATGTTGATGTAGAAGAGACATGAAGAAGAGGGGACACATGTTGATGTAGAAGAGACATGAAGAAGAGGGGACACATGTTGATGTAGAAGAGACATGAAGAAGAGGGGACACATGTTGATGTAGAAGAGACGTGAAGAAGAGGGGACACATGTTGATGTAGAAGAGACGTGAAGAAGAGGGGACACATGTTGATGTAGAAGAGACGTGAAGAAGAGGGGACACATGTGGATGTAGAAGAGACATGAAGAAGAGGGGACACATGTTGATGTAGAAGAGACATGATGAAGAGGGGACACATGTTGATGTAGAGGAGACATGAAGAAGAGGTGACACATGTTGATGTAGAGGAGACATGAAGAAGAGGGGACACGTGTTGATGTAGAAGAGACATGGAGAAGAGGGGACACGTGTTGATGTAGAAGAGACATGAAGAAGAGGGGACACGTGTTGATGTAGAAGAGACATGAAGAAGAGGGGACACATGTTGATGTAGAAGAGACATGAAGAAGAGGGGACACATGTTGATGTAGAAGAGACATGAAGAAGAGGGGACACATGTTGATGTGGAAGAGACATGAAGAAGAGGGGACACATGTTGATGTAGAGGAGACATGAAGAAGAGGGGACACATGTTGATGTAGAAGAGACATGAAGAAGAGGGGACACATGTTGATGTAGAAGAGACATGAAGAAGAGGGGACACATGTTGATGTAGAGGAGACATGAAGAAGAGGGGACACATGTTGATGTAGATGGGACATGAAGAAGAGGTGACACATGTTGATGTAGAGGAGACATGAAGAAGAGGGGACACATGTTGATATAGAAGAGACATGAAGAAGAGGGGACACATGTTGATGTAGAGGAGACATGAAGAAGAGGGGACACATGTTGATGTAGAGGGGACATGAAGAAGAGGTGACACATGTTGATGTAGAGGAGACATGAAGAAGAGGGGACACATGTTGATATAGAAGAGACATGAAGAAGAGGGGACACATGTTGATGTAGAAGAGACATGAAGAAGAGGGGACACATGTTGATGTAGAAGAGACATGAAGAAGAGGGGACACATGTTGATGTAGAAGAGACATGAAGAAGAGGGGACACATGTTGATGTAGAAGAGACATGAAGAAGAGAGGACACATGTTGATGTGGAAGAGACATGAAGAAGAGGGGACACATGTTGATGTAGAGGAGACATGAAGAAGAGGGGACACATGTTGATGTAGAAGAGACATGAAGAAGAGGGGACACATGTTGATGTAGAAGAGACATGATGAAGAGGGGACACATGTTGATGTAGAAGAGACATGAAGAAGAGGGGACACATGTTGATGTAGAAGAGACATGAAGAAGTGGGGACACATGTTGATGTAGAAGAGACATGAAGAAGAGGGGACACATGTTGATGTAGAAGAGACATGAAGAAGAGGGGACACATGTTGATGTAGAAGAGACATGAAGAAGAGGGGACACATGTTGATGTAGAAGAGACATGAAGAAGAGGGGACACATGTTGATGTAGAAGAGACATGAAGAAGAGGGGACACATGTTGATGTAGAAGAGACATGAAGAAGAGGGGACACATGTTGATGTAGAAGAGACATGAAGAAGAGGGGACACATGTTGATGTAGAAGAGACATGAAGAAGAGGGGACACATGTTGATGTAGAAGAGACATGGAGAAGAGGATTTTGAATAGGTGACCTTTAAGTGTGTTGTTTTAATTATGTTGTTATGATTTATTTACTGTGTGAAGTGTCTTTGAGTTTCTAGAAAAGCGCTCTACAACTCTAACTCTACTCTAAAACATTTGACTTGTGTCTTGTCTCCGTCCCAGATATGAGGACGAGATTAACAAGAGGAACAACATGGAGAACGACTTTGTTATCCTAAAGAAGGTCAGCACACATTCAGTCATTCATGAGACTCAGGTGTGGTGTAAGAGGAACCTCTCCATTGTACTTTCCTTTCTGTCCTGCTTACGTCCCATCCCTTCCTCCACTTGAATTAAAAGCAATCAAAGCTTTGGGAACTTCGCTCTGCTCTATTCAAGAAATATATTGCATCTTCCTATTCTCTGAAATAAACAGGACTCCTGCTCCTGCAACCCTGCCCTGAATAAAACACCACAAAACAAACCAGGTGTCTATCCAAAATGACATTCCCATTAGCCTTAGCTTTACTTGATGCTAATTAGCCTAGCATGCCATCAGCTGTCATGGCTACAGACTGTTGTTAACTATGTGGTTTGTTTCTGTGTTTTCAGGATGTAGACTCAGCCTACCTGGTGAAGGCCGATCTGGAGGATAAAGTCGGATCTCTGACTGATGAAATCAACTTCCTGCGCAACGTGTATGAAGAGGTACTAAACCTGTGACGCTGTATTTAACATATCTTTGTACCTGTTCAATGGAGGGCCAAACATTACATTACATTGCATTTAGCTGACGCTTTTGTCCAAAGCGACTTACAGTAAGTACATACGACCAGGAAGACACAGCCCAGAAGAAAACAGAATCATAAAGTACATCAGGTTTCATAGAGCCAAACATTTCAAGTGCTACTCAGCTGGCTTTAGAGAAGCCAGTCCTTTGTTAGTATATAAGTGCTTTGTTAGTAATTCTATGGCTGGAAGTGGAGTCGAAAGAGATGAGTTTTCAGTCTGGAAGGTGTGTAAGCTTTCTGCTGTCCTGATGTCAATGGGGAGCTCATTCCACCATCTTGGAGCCAGGATAGCAAACCCACGTGTTTCTGCTGATGGGAATTTGGGTCCCCCTCGCAGCGAGGGTGCAGCGAGTCGTTTGGCTGATGCAGAGCGTAGTGCACGTGCTGGGGTGTACGGTTTAACCATGTCCTGGATGTAGGAAGGGCCAGATCCATTCGCGGCATGGTACGCAAGTACCAGTGTCTTGAAGTGGATTCTAAACAACAGTATCTTCAACCTCAATTCAAGGATCGAATTTATTGAAAAGTAAACATCCTACATATCCCAAAATGGGGATACATAAGATAAGATAAGAAGTACTTTATCGATCCTAGTTTGGGAAAAGACATATTAGAGAAATTAAAAGACTAGAAATAAACAATTCAAAATGTAAACATCTCAAATAGAAGTAAAATAGTATTAAAAAAGTGGGTCATCACTTGTTGGATATATAGGATGGTATATTCTGTCTCTTTTTTGAAAAGGGTTTGTTCATATCCAAGCTGATTTGCAAACGGAGTCTGCAAACCTAAAGCTCCAAATAAGCGCTTCTGAGTTTTGCAGTGTATATCCCTTTTGTGGCGTATTCTGTCTTTTACCACTTGTGTTGTGTTTCGTGCTCCAGGAGCTGCGTGAGCTGCAGGCCAGCATCAAAGACACCTCAGTGGTGGTGCAGATGGACAACAGCCGCAGCCTGAACATGGAGCAGATCGTATCGGAGGTCAAAGCTCAGTACGAGGAGATCGCTGCCCGCAGCCGAGAGGAGGCCGAGGCCTGGTACAAGAGCAAAGTAAGAACTGCTGAAACATGCGCAAGAACAGATATCCAGCTTCACTGTTTCAAGTTTCTATATACAGAACCCCCCAATCAAAAGTTCAACACAATACAACAGATACAATAGTACAAGTAAATAAAATAGAATATAATAGAAACTGTGCAGAATAGTCTATATACAGTAATTGGAATATTGATATAAGTTTTTTCAAAAGTGCAGGTGTTTAACAGTCTCATGGCCTGTGGGATGAAACTGTCCCTGAGTCTGGTGGTTTTAGTCCTCGTGCTGTGTGGTGGCGTTTCAATCCTTGTCTACAATTTCATAGCCACCTCTATCGGGGGTCGTGGCTTTTGACTCTCTCTGTTTCCAAACAAGTTAGCGGAGAACGTGGTTGAATCAGATGAGCTTTATTCGTTAGTCCAGACGGCATATAAACAGCAGGACACATTACTTCGCTTCATACTAAATAAAAGTTAACAGTCTCCAAAAGAACATGGCCAAAAGACTTCCCCGTCTCATCACCATCAGCTGTGTCCTATCAACCTACCATATATAGGCATATAGCCATGCACGTGATACTGACGCACATTTCATAACAAATAAGTGAGCCTTAAATTAATACATTTTAAACCATAGTGTGACTCACAAAAAGACCTGATAATTAAGAGTTTCATCTACTTTATATTATTATTAACATTCAGACAATAATAACTAAATGAAAATGGCTCCAACATACCAGCCCCTAATTGCTTATTACATGGCAATTACCAATAATAATATATCAAGTCATTTTAACAAAACATATTACATCCATCCGTAACGTATTTGTATACTCCATGTAAGACCAGTACTGAGTGTGTATGTCTAGTACTAAATGTCTGTAATGATCTGCTGTTCAAAAGGCAGCCTTTGATGGGGGGGGGGGGGGGGGTAGGAGACCAGGAGTCTAGTCCTTTTGTCTAACAGTCAGAGGTGCACGTGACTACTTCAATTAACTTCAATTACACTAGATAAAAGGTACACTTACAATGAGCAAAACACATAGAAAATAAATGTTTAACAATTAAATAATATAAATCAGTATTTTATTTATTTATTTATTTTATTCAACCAGATAAAAAGCATTGAGATAAAATCTCATTGACACTGCTGACCTGGCCAAGAAGGCAGCAACGTTACACATTCTTACACATAACACAAAATACAGAGGACACAACTACACTGAACACAAATATAAATGCAACACTTTAGTTTTTGCTCCCATTTGTCATGAGATGAACTCAAAGATCTAAAACATTTTCTATAAACACAAAATAACCATTTCTCTCAAATATTGTTCACAAATCTGAAAGAGTCTGTGATAGTGAGCACTTCTCCTTTGCCGAGATGATCCATCCCACCTCACAGGTGTGGCCTATCAAGATGCTGATTAGACAGCATGATTACTGCTCAGGTGTGCCTTAGGCTGGCCATAATAAAAGGCCACTCTGAAACGTGCAGTTTTGCTTTATTGGGGGGGTCTGGGGGGGTCCGAAAACCAGTCAGTATCTGGTGTGAGGGGTTAGGGTTAGGGGTAGGGGTAGGGTTAGGGATAGGGTAATGTTGTGAATAGAGTGGCCCATGGTGGTGGTGGGGTTATGGTATGGGCAGGCGTATGTAATGGACGACGAACACAGGCCACTCGATTCACAACATTACCCTAACCCTAACCCTAACCCTACCCCTACCCCTAACCCTAACCCTACCCCTCACACCAGATACTGCCTGGTTTACGGACCCCCCCAGACCCCCCCAATAAAGCAAAACTGCACGTTTCAGAGTGGCCTTTTAGTGTGGCCAGCCTAAGGCACACCTGTGCAGTAACCATGCTGTCTAATCAGCATCTTGATATCACCTGTGAGGTGGGATGGATTATCTCGGCAAAGGAGAAGTGCTCACTATCACACATTCTTTCAGATTTCTGAACAATATTTGAGAGAAATGGTTATTTTGTGTTTATAGAAAATATTTTAGATCTTTGAGTTCATCTCATGAAAAATGGGAGCAAAAACAAAAGTGTTGCGTTTATATTTTTGTTCAGTGTAAGTAAACAAAAAAATACGATAAGCAGTCACTACATTGTGGAAATTAGGACAGTAAGAAAGGTACTACTTATTACAGCAAGAGCAGCTGGTGTTAACTTCAATTTAAAACATGCTATTGAGACAAGTGCCCTCAGGCGTGATTGAAGGTCATTCCAAGAACAAGGACCATAATGAAAAAGACTCCTTTCCCAGCCTCAGTCCGCACAGCAGGAACCTGGACCCGTATCCAGGTACCTGGACCCGTATCCAGGCACTAGACCCGTATCCAGGCACTGGGTCTGAGGTTGTAAGAGTCACAAACTGGAGCAAATCTAACTCATATGTAGAGTGGAAGCTTACCTAAAATGGCTTTATACATTAATAAAAACCAATGCTGCATCCTACGCACAGTAAGTGAGGACCATCCAGTTACTATACAGTTTGCAATGATGAGTCCTATCGGGTGCATCTGATATCGCAGTGCAGCGTGGCAGAGTGGGTCATGTTGGGCCAAATATAGCTCCAACATGCTTTATTGTTTTTGCACATTAGCTACAGTGTAGATATCAATGACAAACTGAAGTCACAGGCTCCTCCAACAGAGCAACATGAATATAGGACATAGAGTAAATAAGACAGATAAAAGAGTGCAAGTAAATAGAAATAGTGCAAGAAGAGTCAACATAGACGTAAATGGAATATGATGTTAGAGAAATATTCTGCAAGATGCAAACAGATGGATGTTCTTTTAAAAAGGTGTTTAATAGTCGTATGGCCTGTGGGATGAAACTGTCCCTGAGTCTGGTGGTTTGAGACTCAACAGAGATATTATACTTTTGACCCTCTGAACTCACATCTCCCAAACAATGGGGTTGACAAACTGTTATCTGAGAGTGAAACCAAAAACTAGCTCAACTAAAAAGACTTGTAACGTGATCAGAGGTGGATGACATTACTCTGATCCTCTCCTAAAGTAAAAGTTGCAATGCTATACAGTGAGAAGAATACAAGACCAACATCTTACTGAAGAACAAGCATCTATATTCATCGACGTGGCGTTTTCTTTAGATCTGCAACGTGTCTTTGACCATGACGATCAGACCGTGTTATCATCGTGGGCACTTTCTCTGTGAGCTGCTTGGATCGGCATTGTCTGTTTTTCCTTTGCAAAGCCTTTCGATAAACCTTCAGTTTGTCCGACATCAGATCGGTCTTCTACTTCCTCGTTCTCCATCTCTCTACTCTTTGAATCTCCATCACAAAATCTACAAATGCATTTATTGTATTATGTTTTCTTTCTATCTCAAAGGTCTCCTTCTATACTATTTTAGACATGTATTATAGGTCTCAGATATATAAATATATATAAAAAACATGTCTATGAAGTGTTTTGCTCAAAATACCAAACAAATCGCCAATTTTAGAATCCCTCATATCCCTCTGCACTAAACTCCAGCTTGCACTGACACAACATATACACATTCAAACTATTGTTAATTTCGTCGGCTATTTTTTAATTTAGTTTTAGTCTTAGTCCTGTGTTACATTTCCTTTTTAGTTTTAGTCATATTTAGTCACCTTCATCCTGTTTTTATTTAGTCAAGTTTTAGTCGACTAAGTCTGAGCATTTTAGTCTTATTTTAGTCAAAGAAAACTAATTATTTTAGTCTACTTTTTGTCAATTTTTAGTCATCAGATTATATAGAACTTCTCAGTCAAACTGGTCTAGCCAAAACCAATAATTTATCATTTTAGTATATATAAATATATAAGGTTATATATTGTCCCTATTTGATGAAAAGCAGGTTGAATGATTAAGCAGCTTTGCAGAGAGCATCAGGTTTGTGGTGTGTGTACCAGCTGTGTTATGGCCACATTGCTTCCCTTCTGATAAAACAATGCATTCGCTTTTTTTCTTGGGCCCAAATATCACCTCGTTTCTTTCTCCCAAGCAGTGGTGGCTTTAGACTTTTTCGTTGTCAGTCATTTTGACGGATCGTAACATTTCCGTCATAATCCATTATTATCCGTCGAGTGCACAATTTATCAATCACTCGCGCTGACGGGGGGGTATTCGGTTAACGCGAGTGCGACCACTGCTCCCAAGCCCTGTTGGTGCCATTTTATTTTCTGTTAAATAAGGTTAGTTAGACCAGTGGTTCTCAACTGGTCAGGCCTCGGGACCCTCTTTTTACTTGGTCAATACATCGCGACCCAACATTTTGAAGCACTCAAATCTATTCAACAAAAAATCGTTCAATCGTTAATATATACGCTTTTCAGCATACAAATTAATAAAAGCATACAATATTAATAAAAGCATACAATATTAATAAAAGTGAAGTACAGTGCATATATCCCTTATATCCCTTCACAGAACTAAAGTATGCTTTTAAAAAGGTTTAATGAGATGATGGAATCAAAGCTGAACTATATAAAAAGGCACACATGCTGAAAACCCAACCCCAGCAGGGGGTCTGGGGGGATTCTCCCCCAGGAGATTTTTAGAAATACTAACATAAACTATGCATTCTGGTACTCTGAGAAGAAAATATATAAATCTATTACTACCCGACATATTAATAATATGTTATGCCATTGTTTGTTTTTCACTTTGTTCTGACATCTTGCTGCGAGAAGAGTAAAGAGGAGAGAGTCTGTGTGACTTACTTTAAATTGTGGGTAAGGGTAGATAGCCCCCATTGTTCTGTGACCTGTCAGTCATCAGACCGGGGGTCATATTTCATTATGTGTTCATTTCTATCTGAAGTTGTACCCATGGATGTATAAAGAAGAGTTCTACCGCAAAGTTATTCTCCGTGGGGACTTCCGGCAACAATCTTGATTCTGATTGGCCAGAAAACTCGAAAAAACATCAGCAAAGATATTTTATTGGGAAGATGATCACTACGTGACAGAAGTTTTTAAAGCCGTGTATGGTCTCCGTTACTTCCAGTCCAACGCCGACTGCATGCACAGCGTTAGAAAATCGGGCCTTCAAAATAAAAGTTTGACTCTTTCCCCAAAAAAAAAAAAAAATGTCCAAAAAAAAAATGTCCACATTTTTTTCTCACACATCCGCGACCCACTTCAAACGGGTCCGCGACCCACTTTTGGGTCGCGACCCACCAGTTGAGAACCACTGAGTTAGACCATGAGTTAGACCCGAGTCTTCCTGACAGTTCACAGTGTGCCGCTGCCCGGTGTAATTCAAATGTACCGCCGCGCGCACCACAGACACACAGCTGCTGCCCTGCCGCAGCACAGACACCCGGCTGCTGCCCTGCCGCAGCACCGGAAGTGGAACTGCTGGGAGAAAAGCTGACTATCAGAGATGTAACGTTATCTTTGATAATATTTCGTCTCCTCATTTTTCGTCAACGAAAGTAAAGAGAGATTTTGGCATAGTTTTTATTTAGTAAACTACATTTTCGTCTCGTCACTTTTCGTCAACGATATCGCATGATGATTTTGTTGCAGTTATTGTTTACTGCCGTCGGTGCCGTCTCGCCATCGTCTCGCTTTCGTCATGGAAAAAAAGGTTGTTGACGAACACATTTCGTCATAGTTTTAGTCAACGAAATGAACACTAATTCAAACATAGTTGTACTTAAACAGATATATTCCTGCACTTTAACGTTATCTGCATATTGAAGAATGAATGCGTGTTGTTTGTATGTTGTCTTCTCCTGAATGTTGTACGTCGGAGTAGGAGTAGCTCTTGTCATCTCATTGTACCTGTGATAACAATAAAGGAGTATGTTATATTTCAGCCATGTTACAGAACTGCTGATTCTGGGAGAGGAAAGGAGAGGGTTGAGCTCCCTGACACACCGGGGACACATGTTCATGTATACAAGACATACACAAGTGCATTCTGCATGATAGGAGACCTTTAAGGACACATGATGTGTTGTTCGCCAAACTTTGTCGTCACTGGAAGTCTTTCATAATGCTCAAGTCTGTTTAAAGGGATGCAGCTGATGTTCCTCTGTCTTCAGTTCGATCAGATGTCGGTGCAGGCGAATCAGTACGGAGACGAGCTGCGTGTCTCCAAGGGAGAAGTGGGCGAGATCAACCGTCTGATCAGCCGCCTGCAGAGCGAGATCGAGGCCGTCAAAGCCCAGGTAAACCTCCAGGAAACACTAAGGTAGCATTCTAGAAACTCAAAGACACTTTACAGAGTGAAAAATCATTCAAACATAATTAAAACAACACACTTAAAATATATAAAACACAACATTAATTACAGATTAAAAGCAGTTCTGAAGAGATTTGAGTTGTGATTCGAACATGGAGAGATCAATCAATGTTTATTTATAACGCTCAGTGGACTTTACAGTTTGTACAGAATATGAATATGACACCCCTCGGTCCTTGGACCTTCACATCGGAGAAGGAACAACTTCCAAAGAAACCCAGTTAATAGGAGAAACCCCTCAGTTAATGGGAGAAACCCAGTTAATAGGAGAAACCCAGTTAATGGGAGAAACCCAGTTAATGGGAGAAACCCAGTTCATGGGAGAAACCCCTCAGTTAATGGGAGAAACCCCTCAGTTAATGGGAGAAACCCAGTTAATAGGAGAAACCCCTCAGTTAATGGGAGAAACCCAGTTAATGGGAGAAACCCCTCAGTTAATGGGAGAAACCCCTCAGTTAATGGGAGAAACCCCTCGGTTAATGGGAGAAACCCCTCAGTTAATGGGAGAAACCCCTCAGTTAATGGGAGAAACCCTCAGTTAATGGGAGAAACCCCTCAGTTAATGGGAGAAACCCCTCAGTTAATGGGAGAAACCCCTCAGTTAATGGGAGAAACCCCTCAGTTAATGGGAGAAACCCCTCAGTTAATGGGAGAAACCCAGTTAATGGGAGAAACCCCTCAGTTAATGGGAGAAACCCCTCGGTTAATGGGAGAAACCCCTCAGTTAATGGGAGAAACCCAGTTAATGGGAGAAACCCCTCAGTTAATGGGAGAAACCCCTCGGTTAATGGGAGAAACCCCTCAGTTAATGGGAGAAACCCCTCAGTTAATGGGAGAAACCCCTCAGTTAATGGGAGAAACCCCTCAGTTAATGGGAGAAACCCCTCAGTTAATGGGAGAAACCCCTCAGTTAATGGGAGAAACCCTCGTTAATGGAGAAACCCCTCAGTTAATGGGAGAAACCCCTCAGTTAATGGGAGAAACCCCTCAGTTAATGGGGAAACATGTTAGAAACCTGGAGGAGAAACAGAGGAGGATGCTTCTCAGGACGGACAGACGTGAAATAGATGCTGTGTGTAAATTGAAAAGATAATAACAACATAGTCCAGATGCTTGGAAATGCATGTGTCTTAGAAGACTATGAGATCAGGGCAGTCACGGAGGTGTTTGGGGAGACTTCAGATCCAGCATGCTTGAGTTGTTGTTGTGTTTTCTCAGCGCGGGGCTCTGGAGAACCAGCTGGCGGAGGCTGAGGAGCGTGGAGAGCTGGCTGTGAAGGAGGCCAAGGCTCGGACCAGAGACCTGGAGGACGCTCTGCAGAGAGCCAAACAGGACATGGCCCGGCAGCTGCGGGAGTACCAGGTGAGAGAGACCTATTCAGGATGTGGGCTTGAAGGCAGATCTGAAGGATGCTGCAGTGCTGATGTTTAGCATCTCCCTGGGTCCCTCTGAGCAAAGCAATGGTCTGAACGCTGCAGGACTGCACGGCGACTTAAGTGTGTTTTCTCCGTGGCCCGCAGGACCTGATGAACCTGAAACTGGCTCTGGATATTGAGATCGCCACCTACAGGAAGCTGCTGGAGGGCGAGGAGGACAGGTGAGAGGAGGCGAGGAGTTTCAAAAAGTGTGTGTGTCTTTCTGTACACACACCAACACTCTCTCTCTGTCTCTTCTTCTTCTGCAGACTCGGACATCAGTCCATCCTCAACATCCAGACTGTGACCAACTACAGTACGTAACAAACTCCCCCCCCACGCTGAGGAAGGTGTAGACGTGTCCATTTTTTAAGTTTGTATTATTATTTAACTGTTTTCGGTATAAATGGAAATACATAAGTAAAATACATGTCCTTACAACTTGCACTTCATCACAGTCGTAATTATACTTATTAACATTTCACTGCACACTACAACGACTCAAAACATTACCATAGGAGAAAACGCCCCGCAGTTTAAAAAACCGTTCAGACTGTCTTAGTTATTATATTTATTAATTAATTCCTCTTCTTCTCTCCAGGTACTAAAAGTACTAATGGTTACCACAGTAACAGCTCCTCTCCTGCTCCAAAACTGCTGATCAAGACAACGGAGACCAGGAACAACTCCAGATACAGCACTCACTAAGAACACACACACACACACACACACACACACACACACACACACTCACTCACACACACACACACACACTCACATTCACACACACATATTCACTCGCACACTCACACACCCCTACACGTATTCACACACTCA
>CADEHL010001486.1:283906-285874 GCA_902827135.1 Harpagifer antarcticus | reverse complement strand
TGTGAGATGTGTGTAGGAATATGTGTGAATATGTGTGAGTGTGTGTGTGAATATGTGTAGGGGTGTGTGAGTGTGCGAGTGAATGTGTGTGTGAATATGTGTGTGTGTGTAACCTGGGACACACACACTGGGTTAAAGGGCTTCAGCTGACACGTGTGTTTACCTCTAATCTTATTGTGTTTACCTACTTTATAATGTTAGTTATTATTATACTACCTTTGGTTCACTTTAGTTAGAAGATTGCAGATTAATTAAACCAAATATAAATCAACAAAAACATAAGAATGATTAAATATTACTACAGTCACTGGGTTTCATTTACTTTTACTTACTTATAATATGTTAAATAATGTTTTTAATCTGAGTAAATAATAACTACTGTTACTCAACAACTGTATACTTCTCCTCCAATCACAACTATAAATAAAACACTATGATTTACTGACACATTGCTAACGTAGGACACAAACACTTATGAATGCTTTCACTATCTAATCTTTATATTTGAATCTAAAGGCGTTCACTTTCTGTGATATGAATTTAGCTTTCTGTGTTATAGTGAAAGTATTTTATAACAAAGCTCTTTTCTAATAGGGCTGGCATTTATCTTCGTTATTGATTCCTGTGATTAAGGATCATATGAAATGAGAAGGGATTCAATGAGTGTTATTGAACACAAAGTGACTTTACTAACACTTCGTCACAACTCCTCTCCGTAGGGTTTGAAGTGAGGGGGATATACTTTGGTCCTGTGTCATTCTACAAAGTGACATTTACCAGTTTGATATTCGTAACAATGAATTAGACACTAGTGGTGGCAAGGAACATATTTAGATTAAGAACGTGGTCATGCTTTTTCCTTTATCATCTCCTGTCTGATATGTGATCGGTCTCGTTTTGATCTTCGTTTCGTTAAGATTCTCTTTTCTATTCGCTCATCAGATGCAGCAGAACTATGAGTCACGGGTCGTTGTTTTTCTGTGGTCTTACATATTTCGCTGCTTTTCAATCTAAACTTTGATGCACATTAAGGTGTGTGTGTAGTGGATTATTTGATAGCGTTTCATATTGTTGCATCGACTCACTTGTCTTGTGTCTTATCTGTCAGAGAGAAATCATTATTTATTTTATTTGTATTATCATACCGTTGACCTCCTTGTTTCTCTTAACCTGTTAAATGTTATATTGCGCTGCGTGTGTGTGTGTAAGGTCTTAACGTCTGATCTGAGGTGAATTTCTTGTTGTTTATTTTTAACTTGTGATGGTTCGCCATTTTGTAAAGCACTTTGAGCTGCATGTGCCGTATGAAAAGTGCTGTGTAGATAAAGCTTTATTATCATAACTGTTGGGAAAACACTGAATGTCCTCTTCCAGGATCAGAGTAACATGATAACAAAGGTATCTCAACTGGAGCTGTGTTCATGACAGGATGTGTGATTACCTAGAAGACCCGGTATCCCTCCATCTTGTGACTGTGTGACTCCTTCTCTTGGATATCAGCATGTGAAGGACACTGTTCAGGAACTAGTCTCTGTATGTGATGACTCCTTCTGGAGAGGATCACAGACACATGGATCCTGAGGCTGAAGCTCAAGCCGGGAACCAGGGATATTTTTCTAACAATAGACTGGCGAGCTTCCTGTTCATATTTTGCATAATGCTTGTTTTAACGTGTGTGTGTGTGTGTGTGTGTGCAGGGGGAGGTGGTGCACTGGTTGGCCTGCTCTCTGTACGCTGCCTGCAGGAAGGGCTCCACTCCCACCGTGGGTAAAGGACTGATGGAGGGAAACTGCGTGTCTCTCACCAGGATCCTCCGCACAGCCAAACTCAGGTGAGTCTCTGCCGTACCTGATGTTAAAGACATGAAGCACACGTACCCTTTAAACCCTTCAGTTCAGTTTATAGTGTCGTGGACAGTCCCCATTGGCTTCAGCCAACATGGCTCATTTCCAGCTGCTGTTCCCAGAT